>JAMQGT020013913.1:0-99039 GCA_024447675.2 Pterophyllum scalare
GATGAAATGTTTCTATCAGTTGTGAGAATTTTAAACTGACAAAACCCCAGAAATTTCTCATTCTCAAAATGTTAACTTTTAAATGAGAGCGGTTCCATTTCTGGCTCCCTAAAGAGCCTCTGATTATTGATACGTTGTGGTTTTGAAGGTGTGCTTAATGTAGGCGTATGCTTACGTTCCCCAGATGCTTGTTTTATTCATTCAAATTATGAAAACGCCTATAAAAATGTATTTTTATGTTTCACCTGACTGTGTAGCCTTAGCTGTAAATGTACTGTTTAGGATAAAATATTTGCTTGTTCAAATATGTTGAAAATGTAAACAAAATCTATAGGATATGCTGCTGTTAGCAGTGAGTGTGAACAACGTGAACACAAGAATAAAATGGTAAAATCAATGCATTATCAGATATGTATTAATACTTATCTATGCATGTGTTTATGTGCATTTTATAATTTTGTTTGAAGCTTCCCTTCACTCAAAAATGTGTTTTCACCACTGCTGACTTTAAGTGCTCTGAGGCACAAAATATAATAGCATATGCAGAGACTTTAGTATCAACCTGTTTTCAAATTATTTTGGTTAAAGTGGAGGGTTTTCTGAGTTGAAGGTGTGTACCTACAAGTAAAATTTTTTTATTGTCAAATCTGGTGTAGAAACCTATCCTGGCCCACAAGGCAATTTAGACAACTGTGATGGGGAAATGTGAAGCATGCACTGCACAAAGTCTCAAATTTTATTTTCAATAATGTAGGAGACACCATGTACCTAGTACTTCACCCTCTGAAATGAAAACATTTTGTATATTCATAAATCGTGCATTTTCCATTGAAGTATGAGGTGTAGATGAAATTTCAAGAATTTCCATATCAGATACATTGTTGTTCAAGTATTTTCACATAGCGTTGTAGAAGTCTGAGGACAGTTTTATTTATTTATTTTTATCACAATAGCTCAGACTTGATTCTAATTCACAGTTGTCGATCTAACCTTGGGTTAACCATCAAACCCAACTGCAATCCTAAAAATGTAAATTTGTGTAGCTTTGTATGCCTGGCAGCATCTTAATCACTGTCAGAACAGATAGCGCTCTCAACAAACAACAGCCACATAGAAAAGACACTGAAAAAGGCCCTTGATAGTCTTATAAGATGCAACGCTCACGTTTTGGCGGGAAAAGTAACTCCGCGCTCTCATTACAGTCATGTAAAAGGCAGTCTGGAAGTGAGCGAATTTAACCTTGTGAGGTCTAAGTACCACTTATCCTTTTCCCATAATCTTCTCCCATCAGAATGTGATATTCCTTTTGTAAGTCTTCTCCGAAGTTTGGCAATCTTGGGACAAAAAATTTCACACACCAATAATTATTAAGTTTCCCCCAAAAAAGTTGATTGGAGTTACTTGAGATCACCTTGAGATCTGACTTTAATGGTAAAATTAATTGGAGAGGTCATTGATAATGACCAGTTGCAGCTGTATTGCAACATGGCCACCACAGCTGAGCTCGCACACTCAAGATGATGCTTGTGATTCCATCAGCCATGCCAACATAGAAGAGTCCCACTCTCCACTCTGCTCTGCATTGCTTAAAATAGTGCCAAGTCTATACAGAATAACTATTTGTCAAGCCGCAGAGAGCAGATCAGGAAGGCAGGAAATCAGACACAGAACCGGCAAAGAGAATCTGGTTAATTTTCCAAATAAAACACCTTTTGAAGACTAAACAATCCACTTCTGAAGGGATGCTCATAATGTTTTTCACCCATAGACCTCACATAGTGAACTACAAATTCATCACATAGTGACACTAGTTCAGAACTTTTTAGCAACATTTTTCAATATGCAGAGTAATCTGATGCACTACAGTCTAAAATAGAGTCAATGAAACTCAAATCCCAAATGCTCTCTGCAGTTGTTGCAAATGGGAACATTTAGAAGTTGGGAAGGTCCAAAAGAACTGTTCCAAATATACTAGATCCAAACTCGTGTCCTCTGGAAGATGCCACCCTGCACACTGAAAACGGAGGGGTATCCAGTGCACAAAATGTACTGCATAAGAGTCTTGGCAGAGGGTCAAAATATGATGAGTTCACAGTGTACATGACAAGGAGACACAGTTTATTTAATACAGGTTTTTTTTAAAAATTAAATACAAAATTTAATACTTTATTTTCTGTGATTTTTCTGATCACATAAACAAAAGTCACATAAAAAGTACACAAAAGTATCTTTTATGTAAAATGAATGAACTTCTAGGGTTCAGGGTTCAGTTCTTCGTAAATTATTACTGTTGTGATTGTTGATTAAACATGCTATACACATCTGAAATACTTGTTTCTATTCTTTAAAAAAAAAAAAAACAGGAGCATTTTATTATAGTTATAAATATTTGTTTTCTAACTGTAGCTTTATCTGTTTGATGGAAGGATAAACACAAAGTCATAAAATAACTCTTGGAATGTGATAAGCTGCATGGATTGCTAATAACAATGTACAAAATTTGAAGCGTGGAATTTTCCATTAAAAATCATCACTTAGTCTCAAAATTTATTAATCATTTTTAAAGAGTGTTTTCTGTTAGGCACAGAAAGAGACGGAGCAAAGGCGCAAAATCTGAGTGACTGAAAGAAGAAGCTTTGCCAAGAGAAGACAATGAAATGCATGAATAGATGTGTACATTTTATTTCAATTTCAATACATTTCAAAATCCCAATTTTGCTAGTACACAGTTTATGTATTTCTGTATATATCTGAAGTCATGAAATGAACCTGAAATCATTTTAAATGAAAGTTCCAAAGATGTGTAAAATGTTTTTTGAGTATTATTTAAAGCAGGATCTTATATAAAAAAGTGTAACCACACACACACACACACACACACACACACACACACACACACACACGCACACACATACAGTTACAGATACACATGGATGACCCTCTCAGTGTCAATCCGCCTGATTTCAGCACAAAATAACAGTGGGAGGGATGGAGTTATCCTGGTTTCCAATCAGAACCTCAGCACGCTGCAAAGGAAAAACCCTCAGGTCAAATTCCTACCACGAGGGAGAGAGAGATATACACAGAAAAGGAAAGGCAGATCCAGAGGATGAACAAGCGCTGCTCTGTATCAGCAGTAATACAACCTCTTGAGTAAAAGGAACAAATACTTTTGTTCTCAGTGCACTTAAAGTTCAGAGTCTCAGGGTGGAGGAAGCAGTACTACAACGAAAGCAAAGATAAGAAAGTGAGCTTCTGTGCTTACATTGGCTTTGAGCATGGTTCACTCCTGGGTCACATTTTATTCAAAGATATTTTGAAGACCTAAATATTTTAAAGCGCTCCAGCTTCCCTCATGCCTGTGAATGGACATGTTAGTGGCAGCAGGGCCTCCCAAAACAAACAAACAAACAAAAAAACAATAACATGCTAAAAGGTGAAAGACAGGTAAAAGGATAGAATCATCAACCCTGTCAGGTCGTCCGTTGCAAAAAGAACCTACCAAACTGTTTTCATGAGCTAGATTAGCCGACAAGCGTGGCGTTTGACTCAGGTAACAGTTATATCTTATCTAATGGGCTCCTAAGGTTGGTGCTAGAAAACTTCAGAACAAATCCAAATCCTGAATAAATTGGTTTAAATTCATTATTTATTTTTATTTATTTTATCATCTGCAGAATGGGTAGTGGTCTAATGCCTGTACGTGTATGCTGAATGCTGTGAATGTCAGTAGAATGCTGTTGTCTTTTCAGTGTTATGTTCAGTAACTCAGTGACTTCTGCCAGCCTTCGTATTGATTTGTCTTCATCTAAACTAACAGTAAGCATGAACACCACAACCTGCTTTTGACCCTCTGGCAGGCACACTCAAAGTTCACACATAAACTAAAGGTATGAATTCTGCATTATTATTATTTTTTTATATATTCTGAGCATACTTACAAACATGGGACAGCACGGTGGCACATCTGTCTGTCCAAATACATGCAGTTACTGGGGTTAGGTTAATTGATGACTCTAAATGGCCCATAGGAGTGAATGTGAGTGTGAATGGTTGTCTGTTTCTCTGTGTTAGGCCTGCGACAGACTGGCTACCTGTCCTGGGTGTACCCTCTGCCTAAGGCTTCAGTCCCCGTGCATGGATGGATATTTACAGACATACAGCTACTTTAGGTGGATCAAATACAGCTAAATGTGTGACTCTCCACTTTTGACTGGATTCAAACACTTTTATATGAAGAAAAAAAAAAGTCAACTGAACACCACAGTTTTTATGAAACATCAAAACACCAGATACAATAGGAAACAAGAGGTGTTGCTTGGCTCAAATTTTCACCCTCTTAATGCATTCAGAGGAGAAATGTGGTCTGGGCTGTTGTTGTTTAATACTGTTGTTTGGCCTACATTATCACATAAAAATATGGGTTTGCAGCAGCAGATTTCAACCTCCTAACAAGAGTCATTCAGGTCTTCCCCATGACATCAAACATGTTTGATTTTTGATGTTTGATTTCAGCAGTGATGTACTCTACAAAGAGACAGAGAGGATGTTTTAAATGGTGACTGCAAAACAACAAGTCACTGTATTGTGTGTCAGGTTTGTGTGTTTTAAAGTATGGTCTAGTTTGTACATGATGCAACCCCACTTTAAAATTGTTAAGGATTTAAGTATGTGGCAAAGGCAAAGGCAATCTTTGAAACCCTTGGAAAGCTAGTCTCTCATACTGAATTCAAACCAAAGTATATTGTCAAGAAAAAAAGGGGGAGTAGGGGGACTATTGATTCCCTCAAGTTGCCTTGGATTGGATTGCTGTTCATTTTACTGCTTTGTATGTCTTTGTGGACAGTTTAAACTCAAAGTGTATCCAAATACAATCCGGAAAATACAACATTCATAATTCTTTGAGTGGATTTGCTTTGAATTGAACAAAGAACTTTATTGATCCTCTGCTGGCTGAAGCGAAAATCACACAAAACTACAGATATCATCACAGCTTAAAAACACAAAAACATTATCTAGTCTAGGTTTCGACTCAATCAGTACTGTGGAAAGAGTTTACAGAACCATTTTTTTTTTGTTGCCACTTTAGAGGTGCTTATAGAGGCAGTTTGCAGCTTCAAAGGTTGACTTCTATCTCAAGGGCAACCATAATTCCAGCAAACACACTTGCTCACACACACGCACAAACACACACATACAGTCCAGGGCACAGTAATGGAACTCCAAGTGAGTTCCCCTTGCCAAACACATCCTGTTGTTATTGTTTCTCAGCACCTCACTCATTCAGTTCACTTTTCTTCAAGCCTGGGTTGTAGGGCATCAAACCAAGAACACTGTAAGTAAGAAAAAGAGTTAAAGAAAAAAAAAAACACCACAAAAAAGAAAAAAGGATGAATGTGTGTGAATTCAGCCAGAGGAGGGGAGTAATCAAAATGAAACTAGTCTTGGAGCCATTTGTTATATGATTTAATAAATATTTGTTTTAATTTGTTGATAAAACCTGCTTTATTTTGCTATGTCATGAGTGGACAATGCGATTGCCACTGATTTGAGGTGTGCTGGGATCAGGTGTGGGAGAGAAACAATCAGCTGGTGGGGTGGTAGGTCACAGCTTCTGGACCGTGATCCTGAAGATCAAGACTGTAAAGCCTTTATTTCAAGGATAAATGAATAAATAAATCCAATACAAAACTTAACTCGCGCGTCAGAAGATTCAACTATCCCCGCCAAAGTGGATCCGAGTGATAGTGCGTCAGAGGCCGCAATATTAGTCAAAAAGCTCTGCTCCACTCACTCCTGCATCTACCTGGATCTGAGGTATTGGATTTAATTCCAGGAAACCATTATGAATCGGGCCAGCTCCAGATCGTCAATATACGCAGCTCATTGAATGGATTATGGGATGCATCCTACGGCGTTCTGGTCCATGAGTAAAAGTTTATTTCCTGAAGTTACGGAAACATGTGCTCCTTCGATGAAAATACAAACCAAACATTATGATGAGCATAAATGGACTTGGAAATAGACTGTAGAGATAATTGCAAATCAGCCAAAGTGCCTTTCATGTTGAATAACAACTGAAAAAATGGATAGTGATCTGAGAGCTTTAAAAGCATCACGGAAAGGAAAGCTGGCTCTATGCACAAGGAAAATGAATGAAACACAGGTTCTTTTTGATTGCTGTTCAAGTGTTGAGAAAATAAAGGAGAGTGTTGGTGCGTTAAAAAACGTTATGAATGAATTCGCCGAAGCGTCTACTCAACTTAATATGATAGGAGATCAAAAGGGGAAAGATCAGTGAATGATATAAACCTAAAAATGAACGAATTTGAAAACTATGTCGATACAGTGGAAAGATGGATAAAAACAAAATCAGAAACCCCTAAATTAGAGTCCGATCCTGGAACTGATAAACAAATAACCAATAAACCTGTAAATGATGGACAAATTGAAACTAAGGAGAATGATCCACAATTAGATGTCAACCTGGATGGTAGCGTGTCTACTATTTCCTCATTACGTGCACAAGCTGAAGTTGAGAAAGCAGCCAAAGCAGCAGATCTGCAACAAAAACATGAGCTGGAAATGGAGAAAGCAAAACTTGAAAAGAAAATGGAGATGATAGAAATTCAAACTAGAATTTCCGCAGCTGAGGCAAAATTAAAAGTGTTGGAAACTTAACGATGTAAATGTTCAGTTTCAATCTACTGGAGCCTTTGTGTTGCAGACAGGTGATGAGATGAATGATTATCTTGAGGAATCTCCTGTTGATTACGCACGTCTTGGTGCTATTCCTAAAAAGTCTCTCCAGAGAATTATGGCTGAAGAACCTAAACAACAACCAAAAACAGTTATACAAAGACTCTCTATAAATATTCCACAGCCTACTATGAGACCAAGTCTCCAAATGCACACATCAACTGCAGCTTTTGATGTTGAGCAGCCTGCAATGAGAGGTTATAGGACAGATCGACCAATTCTCTATTTAGGTTCACTGCCTACATCACCAACTTAACAAACACAAAATGATCTTGCTGACTTAATTCTACAGCAACAAAGGCAAGCTTCTCTTCCTACAAGAGAAGCACCTGTTTTCAGTGGTGACCTCTTGAGCTACCATCCCGTTATCCAGGCTTTTGAAGACTGTGTAGAAAGATTTATTTATTTATTGAGAGACATGCAAAGATCTTGTTAGATCTTGTGTTTGGTTCAATTCAACAGTCCTCTACTAAAGCAATAAAACTACCTTAACAGCAAAGGCAGTCTGTGGAAAGAAAAGGTTTCGCTACTACAGTTATTCCTATGATGGCCCTTGCTCAACAGGGTGATGAAAAATTAAGAGCACTGGAGAAATATGCAGAAAATGAGCCAAGCAACATCATAAGGGTGGCCTTCGTGAAGCCAAAGGAGATCACATCATGGAATCCTAATACCAGATTGCCTCTAAGCAACGTAAAGAAAAGAAATCCTGCTTCAAACCAGTGTGAATTTCGTTGAACTATTTTCGTCATAGTTTTCGTCAATTACCCTTTTTTTAAAACTACCTAAAAGGATAAAAATAATGATGAAATTAATTGACACTTTTGTCAACGAATAAAAACAAGACGAAAATGCTTGGCGGAGACGAGATCCAATCAGAAATTATTTAATTTTGTGAAAGGCAGGGACAAATTAGGAAAACATCCAGTCAGAACTAATTTAATATTGTGACAGGACGGGACAAGTTAGGAAAACATCCAGTCAAATGCACAGTTGCACAAATATGATCTAAACACGGGAAGGACACAATAGTCTGTGAATTGTCGTTCAAGTGTCTTTCAAGCATTAATAATATTCCATAACTTTTAATAAATGTTTAATTTTGTGTAAGTGTGTATAATGATTAATTCAAGGGAACTGAAGAAAAAGCGCTTACATTTTACACCCTTTATATTTTAGTCGACTGAATTGACTGTATATTTAGTCAAGTATATTCTTACGCTAATTAGTCGACTAAAACTAGACTAAAACTATTCAGATGACTAAATTATGACTAAAACTAAATTACATTTTCGTCAAAAGACTGACTAAAACTAAATCAAAATTTGCTGTCGAAATTAACACTGCTTCGAATTCCTGTGTTTACTCAAAGTTTTCACACAGATTAGCATCCCTGTTAATCATAGGAATAGTGTTACAGACAAAGATGTACAGAAGTGGCCTTACCTGAAAGACGCTGAACTACCCACCATTAAAGCAGATGTTGGTCTGCTTATTGGTGTCAATGCCCCAAAAGAACTGGAGCCATGGAGGATCAGTCACACCCAAGAGGACGGGCCTTATGCTGTCAAGACTTGTTTAGGTTGGGTCATCAATCAGGCTTGCACACTGATGAACATGGCCGACATGTGTCTTTGCACACAGAACCTCTGTGACAAAGTTGGAGGAATTGTTAGTACATCAGTACAACATGGACTTCGAAGAGAGGACTTATAAGAAGGAAGCTGAGCTGTCTTTTGAAGACAAAAAATTCTTAAAGATTGCAGATGAATCAGCTGAGAAGAAATATGGCCATTACCTCATGCACTTGCCTTTTCATGAAGAAAACTTGACCATGCCAAACAACATGGCTGTTGCAGAGCTGAGTGCTCTGTCACTACAAAGGAAGTTTAAAAGGAATGCGGCTTTTCGTTTCGAGTATACAACATTTATGAATGCCATGTCTGTAAAAGGCTATGCTGAGAAGGATCCAGATAACGAACTGACTAGAAATGATGGTAGAGTTTGGTATATACCACACCACGGAGTATACCATAAAAAGAAGATAAAGATCCGTGTCATGTTTGACTGCACTGCATCTTTCCAGGGCACCTCATTGAACCAACAATTGCTACGGGGACCTGATCTCTCCAATTCACTCCTAGGCGTCATCTTGCAATTCAGACAGGAACCAGTGGCCATAATGGCAGATATTGAAAGCATGGTCCATCAAGTTCCAGTCCATCAAGTTCCAGTCCATAAAGAGGATGTTGATTTCTTGCATTTCCTATGGTGGCCTGATGGTGATGTCGACCAACACCTTGCAGTCTACAGAATGGTAGTGCATCTCTTTGGTCCTGTCGCTTCACCAAGCTGTGCCAACTATGCGTTGAAGAGAACTGCTATAGACAATGAAGGCAAGGTGGCTGCAGATGTGCTGAGCATAATCAGCAAGAACTTTTATGTCGACTGTCTGAAATCGTTTGCCTCAGAAAACCAGGCCAAACGTCTGGCTAGAGAACTCAGGGTGGCCTGCGCAGTGGGAGGCTTCAGATTAACAAAATGGGTGAGCAACAGCTCAAGTGTGTTAGCCTCAATCTCAAAAGAAGATAGCTCCATGAAGGAGATTGCAGAGGTCAACCTGGAAAAGAGTGAACTGTCACTGAAATGCACTCTTGGGATTCACTGGAATATGAAATCAAACATGTTCTGCTTCAACGTCTCTCCAAAACCACAGCCTTACACTCGGAGGGGCATACTCTTGGTTGCCAACTCCATTTAGGATCCTCTCAGATTTCTGGCACCTCCTATCCTTCCAGCAAAGAGGATAATGCGAGAACTCTGCAGAGGAAGTTATGGATGGGACTCAGAGATTCCACCCACCATAGCCAAGAGGATGGGAGTTGTGGTTAAGTGGTCTGGAGCAATTCACAACTTTGAACATCAGCAGATATTACCACCTGGAGGACTTTGGAGAGATCTCCGATGCCCAGCTTCACCATTTCTGTGACACTAGTGAAGTGGACTATGGCATTGTGAGTTACGAGTTACATTGAGAAGTCTCATTCACATTGCCTGTGTGATCGGCAAAGAAAGGGTAGAAACATTGAAGCATATTACAATCCCTAGACTTGAACTGGCAGCTGTGCGCATCAACAAAATGCTGGAAAATGAAACTGAGTACTTACTCTCTTTAGCCACCACTCTACTGGACTGACAATACCTCTGTCCTAAAATATATTTTCAATGACACGTGCTGCTTTCAGACATATGTGGCGAAAAGGGTGTCCATCATCAGAGACCTGTTAGACAAGTTCCAGTGGCAATACATAAGCACTATCCTCAACCCAGCAGATGATGCCTCGCGGGGCCTGATGGCAGAGAAGTTCTTGAAATTGGAAAGGTGGCTACATGAACCTACCTTTCTAAAGCAACCACAAGGAGCCTGGCCAAAAGACTCTTTTTTTGACTGTTCTTTCTGAAGATAACCCAGAAGTCAAGAGGGCTATTGCAGTCTTTGGCATAACAGCAACACAAGGAAGTGATCCCGTTATAAAATTTATTGAACATTTTTCCTCATGGCATCACCTCAAGAGAGCCACAGCAAGATTTCTGCAATTCAAAGATCTGCTCAAGTATATGAGTTAGAAAAAGAATTCTGTTTGCGCACCTTTACCAACAGTCTCAGACCAAGGTAGAGACTTACCAACACCTCTCGGCAGTAGATATGGCGCGAGGCTCTTCTCTTGAGGCTCTTCTCTTGTTTGTCCAGGGGCAACATTCCCCTGACGAAATCTTTGCCTTACAAATGAGAAAGAAATCAATGAAAAGAAGCAGCATTGTCATAGCTGGTGCGGGCAAGGCAGGGAGGACCTCAGTGCAGGACACGACAAGAGCAGAATCAATGCCTAGATTTTATTGTTATATAACTTTTACAAACAGAACTCGAAACTTGAAACTTGAAACCTCAAAACACGAAAACCAAAACACACAGCAGATGTCGAAATAGACGCAAAACCTGACAAGGACCCGAACCAAGAACAGAGGAAAACTAAGGGCTTAAAATACACACAAGGAAAGCAGGGAGAGTGGAAACAACAGGGAACCACAGGTGAAACAAATGAACCTAATAACACAAGGGAAGTAAATTGAACACAACACACAAGGAGCACGAGACTACCAAAATAAAACAGGAAGTGGCTAACATAACACACACAGACCTAACACAGAAGACGCGACAAAGGGGAGCAAACATAACACAAAGACACAACAACACTAAACTATAAGAACACAACCCAAAATTACAACAGAACTAAACAAAAAGGAACTCAAAGCACTGGGCCATCAGCCCAGGACCATGACAAACATGCTGTATAAGCTCAACCCTTTCCTTTGTGATGGCGTATTAGAGGTAGGTGGAAGTAGTATGGCAATGCCTGAAGAACTTAAGCATCCAGCCATTCTTCCCAAGGACAGTCATCTAACTAAACTGCTCCTCCATCACATCCACACTTCAGTAGGCCATGCTGGTAGAAATCAAATGCTTTTACTGCTTTGCCACAGATACTGTATCCCCAAGCCCAATTCCGCAGCCAGAAGAACCATAATAGACTGTATATTCTGTAGATGTTGGCACACTCCCCCTAGTGAACAGAAGATGTCCGATCTGCCTTACTTTCGTACATTGCCTGATAACCCTCCATTCACTTACGTTGGTGTTGACTATTTCAGCCCAGTTAAGGTAAGAAGGGGTCGAACTGTGCTCAAGAGGTACAGAGTCTTGTTTACTTGCCTTGTCACCAGAGCAGTGCACTTAGAGCTGGCTTATTCTTTATACACTAGCTCCTGTATCTTGGCTCTCTGAAGATTTATATGCAGAAGGGGTCAGTGCAAAGAAATTTTCTCTGACAACAGCACAAACTTGCAGGAATTAAAAGAATTTGTTCTCCTGAATCAGAATAAGATTCAGCAAGACCTGTCAACAAGAGGAATAAAATGGTCCTTCTATCCACCCTTGGGCTCACACCATGGAGGCGCGTGGGAAAGAATTATCCAAACCGTCAAAAGAATAAAAGACAAACAAAACTCACAAAAGCGGCCCCATGACACCATCACTTGACCCAGCTGTTTAACTAATTATAGGCCAATCTTCAAGCTTCTTTTTATCTCAAAAAATCTTGAAAGAGTAGTTGTAAAACAGCTAACTCATCATCTGCAGAGGAACGGTTTATTTAAAGAGTTTCAGTCAGGTTTCAGAATTCATCACAGTACAGAAACAGCATTAGTGAAGGTTACAAATGATCTTCTTATGGCCTCATCTCTGTGCTTGTCCTGCTAGACCTCAGTGCAACATTCAATACTGATGACCATTTTATCACAGCATGCAGCAGGTATTAAAGGTACTACGCTGCACTGGTTCAAATCATTTCTATCTAATACACTCGGATTTATTCATGTAAATGGAGTGTCTTCTTCAGAGACGATAAGCTCAGGCAGAGCGAAAGGAAACATTTTTCTAGCGTCCAAAACAGAAGCTTTTTTCCCCGATAACCACCACTAAACCTTTACTGGGAAACAGCTGGAGGTCCTTCATCAACCACCTGATCAGCAAGTGAAGGAAAGAGAACTTTGTTGCTGCTCCATCCAACGCTGTTTGTTTCCCACAGCAAAAAACTACAGTACGGAAGTTAAAATATGCAGATGCTAATATGAAAAAAGCATTTCTTATCCGATTACTTGATTAATCAATGGAATAATCGATAGAATACTTGATTACTAAAATAATCGATAGTTGCAGCCTCAGTATCGATTGATCCATGTGCTGTGTTGATGGTGATTGTTAGGTTATGAGAAAAACAGGAAAGCCATTTAGCCTTGCACAAGACTCATGTCTTCGCTTGGTGTAATACCATTGAGAATCGTAAAAATCTATTATTGGTTTATAGGTGACGATTGGCTTTGGAAGTAACATCTGGTACTTCTATACCTAGTTAGCTGGACAAACTAATGAGTACACGTTATGTTAGAGCAACTTGTTGCAGCAAATGCATGACTGGACAATTGCTGTCTGAGGATTTAAGCACTAAAATAGTCTTTGAGAATGCTAGTGCAGTTTCTTGCAACACTGAGAGAAACTTAATTTGAGTCCAATCAGTCTAAGCAAAAATGCAATTACAGTTTGACCCCAAACAGTATGGTCCCTGACCTAAGTAGCATTGTTGTGTAATTGTCCCAAATACCTTTCATTTCACGCCCAGAGGTTTCAAATGATCACCTCTGTTTTCTGCAGGCAATACTCCCTAAATCACTCAGCCATGTCAAACTGTGGATAAAGTACATCTCAGAGGGTTGCTTCTTGGGGAAATTTTGTATCTGACCTCAGAATGTGGAGGGCAAATTTCTCCCATTGGCCCTCCATGTGGTGCATGATGGGGTGGGTCAGAGGTTGCAGCCAGCTCTTGGGTAGGTAGAAAGAATGAGGGTTTGATTGATGTAGGAATGCATAGGGGTCAAGCCCTACCCCTCGATCATGAGGTTGGATTTAAAGTACGATGCTGTATAATTTACACACATGCAATGTTTCCACACCTGTACTACCTCTAGATGTTTTTTCTTTTTTCCCAAGGTTAATACATCTGTGTTAACAGTGGCATTTCCACCACCCGTCAACTCACACACCTTCCTCCCCAAAGTGTCCATCAATCTTTGTCTGCAGCTGACGCTAATCAACTCTGACAGACAGAACCCACAACTCTTTGGCTCTCATTTTTCTCTTTCCTTCTCCTCATCCCTCCATCTTACTTAACCTCAACACTCACTTTCTTTCTGTTTATCTGCCTCTCCTCCTCTTGTCCTTGTTGCTCATCAACAGTCACGCTATGTCAACGGGTGACATTGAAGAGATTATTTTATTTCTATCTCACTGTTTTCTTGACAGCGGGGATCAGCTTCCTCAATTACGCAATTAAAACGGAATTACGAGCTGGCTAACAATCACAGATCTCTTTCAATAGCTTTCATGTGGTGATTTTATGTAAACTAGTGTGCTGATTCCTCTCTGTTTCCCTCTTCTCATCCTCTTGCCTCATTATTGGCTGTGGGTGAAGAAGCCAGTGGGAGGCAAAATCCTCTGACGATCTAAAATGGAATAAAATTGCAGCAAACGGCCTAGAATGAAGACTTGCAGTTGGAGAGCGACAGGCAATATTATATACAGTACTGCATAATGTACACAGTTCTGATTAGCACCAGCACCAGCTGCAGAGCAAATTAATGTCAATGTCCTAAAAATATTTGTATATTGGATTCAGTGATCAAAGCATTGTCAAGTCTTTCTAAGGTACATGACCAGCTGTAGCTGACGTCATTCATCAACTGGTGCAGTGCTTTAATTTGCCTTATTTAATTCCTTTGCCCAAGTTTTACCGCTTTCTTTACCCTTTGCAGTTTGATGCTTCTTTGTCGATTGCATTCGATTACTGCTCATTAGGAATTACAGCTCCAGTGCCATTGCTGTAAGGGGTTAATAACCATATAGAC
Organism: Pterophyllum scalare; assembly: GCA_024447675.2. Taxonomy (NCBI): domain Eukaryota; kingdom Metazoa; phylum Chordata; class Actinopteri; order Cichliformes; family Cichlidae; genus Pterophyllum; species Pterophyllum scalare. The sequence continues at coordinate 14,278 of JAMQGT020013913.1, forward strand.
CTTGACCACAGAGGCTTTAATGGAATCAGGAACTGGTTCAGCAGAGGTGATAGAACTCTAAAGAAGCCACAACACCACTCATGGAAGCTCACACAGCAGGACAAGTGCATGTACAATTAAGACCCATTTTCATTTGTGACCCCTCAGTTCACTCAGCAAATAATACTTGATTGAAAAACTCAATTTGTATGAAGCTTCCTGCATATGAAGAGCAAGAAGGAAATTAATGAATTAAAATTTTTTCTTATTTATCATTTCCGTTCCTTCTATTGCCCTTCCTGCCTCTCCCTCGCTCCACCAAGCTTCAGAGCTGTTCTCTAACTCAATCCGTAATGACAATTTTTTTTTTTGCTTCCGCCAGTCAATGTAACTGAGCTCAAAAGCTCACTGGCATGTATGTATCTGTGCGCGTGCCACATGCCTACATGCACAGAAACACAAAAAAGATAGGACTTCTGGCTTCCAATTCCTTTTCCCCCCTTCCTTCACTTCCCTCTGTGTAATAAAAATGTTAATTGAAACAAAGTCTGCCAAGAGATACGTGATTACGCGTGTGTGAGCGTGAATGAGAGTGTGAACTCAGTGTGTGTTTGTGGATTTAAGAGCATTTCCCATCCTCCTCCCACACTGCTTAGATCTAACTGCAGATGATTCAGGTTGCCTTAACTGTTGCAGCTCGTGGTGATGCACTGCTGTGGTGGAGAGCTCAGACTCACCAAGGAAAGTCATTAATTTTTATCTGCCCTGACGATTCAACTGTAACTTCACAAATAGCAGAGCCAACACCACACACACACACACACACACACACACACACACACACACACACACACACACACACACACAGAGCTCATTTAGACATTAGAGAAATATTAAAATGCACACATGCGGACACCTTCCAACCCAGGTGGTGACACTTGGTACAGTTTTTTTCTGTTTATGGGGAATTTCTAAATATGTTTCTCCTAAATTGGATTTTTTTCTGATACAGTAACTAGAACTCAGTGTCATTACATATCATATAGACAAGGGTACTGGGCCATGCCTCTTAATCTTTGAATTCAGGTGTTTTTGGTCCCTTGGCAAGAATTGTATAAAATTAAGGACCCAGCCAGGAAGTCTGTTTTTACAAACATTTGTGAAAGAATGGATTGTTCCAAGGAGCTTACTGAATTCGAGCGTGGTACTATAATAAGAGGCCACTGTTGTTGTAGGTGGTTCTGTACTTTGTGATATAGCATATGTCAAGTATGGTATTTAGTTAAATGAGTCTCTTAACCACAAACACTACAAAACATGCAATATTCAGTACTTTCAGTCATCTATATCACAGGAAACAGTGGTGAATGGCAACCGTCTTTTTTTTCCAAGGTGCAGCCAAACACATCTCTAAATTTTAGATGCTGAAGTCCTATTCACAGCAGAGCCACGGTGGCATCCACGGAAGCATGTTATGTAATACATCACTGTATTAATATAGCACTAGTTAGCTGTAAGCCATATTTAACTTATTTAGATAACTTTACACTGTAAAAAAAACTGTAATTACATGTTAGGAATATTAAAAATGCAATAAATATAATTTAAATTCATTTTACAGACACTTTTCTAATAAAGCTATGTAATACTGAAAAATATAAAATTATTTTTGTAATTTTTAGTGATTGTTAATTTAAAAATATCAGTAAGAAGTCAGAGGGTTAAATTAGGAACATTCATAGCCATAGCCAACGTAGCCAGTCTGATTTTGTAGTTTTGAACAAAAACATGGAGTGTAGGGTGAGCACTCTGTGGTATAACGTCAACAGCAGCTAACTTTCAAATCTGCAAAGATGAGGGAAGGAAATAAACTTCATACAGAGGCCACTGCAGGTTCTGGGACACTTACAAGAGGACTTTGTGTGGATTTTTCCACAAATTGAAATAGAAAGTGAAAACTTTGATCAAATATCCAACAACAAGGGCAAGATTTAGGGGAGAAAAATATTTATAGTTTGTGGTTGTAAAAACAACAATATCCAAGTTTGAGGATGGAAAAAGGACCATTCAGTCAGAGCGGCACATTGCATCTGCAAGACCAGACCAAACACAAGCTTAGTGGTATTGACCTGCAAATATAGCACACTGCCTTTACTATAGCTTGGTGCTAAATCTCTATGATCAGTCATATTCCATTTAATTAAGTGTCAGCTAATTTTTAAGACATTTAACCAACTCTTCCCTCTCATAATGTGTTGCTGTGAATGAGTTTTGTTCTTGGTTGTAGTCTGCGTTTCTGTCGTGTTTAGTCATTTCCTGTTTTATTTTGCTAGTTCTTGCCTCATGTGCATTATGTTTAGTTCTGCTTCCTCTTGTCTCGTTAGTTTGAGTCTGCTCACCTGTGTCCTATTTTCCACAGCTGGGTCCTTTCTCCCTAATTACCACCTTGTGTCTGTATTTAAGCCCTCAGTTTTATTCAGTTCCTTTTCCCATCCTCCCTTATTCCCTCATGGTTGTGCGTTCCTCAGTTCTGTATTTCTAGTTGATACCAGCCCAGCTCTGTGTTCGGTTTATTTTTGCAGTAAAACAGCAATAAAGCTGAGTTTTTGAGTTTATGTTTGTCTCTGGAGTGCTGCATTTGGGTCCACACTCTGCCTGCCACACATCCTGCTATGACATTTAGGCAGATTAATCCATTCAAGTGTCCCCTGCACTCACAGAGACTTATTCTTTCTCTCAGCAGATTCATTATGAGACTTGTTGATGTCAAGGAGTATTTTGAATTTGGAAAAGGTAGGTTTGCACCATAAGCATGTTAAAGATGTTCAAAATTTGTGGTGTTTTATGTGAAAACCCTGAAAGGTTATCTATACATCAAGGGCTACATATAAAATGAGCCACATCTTCATCTTCACTGTGATCATGTTGTATAAGGTGCTTTGAGTGCTGAAAGTGGAGCACATAAGTGCTACATAAGAACCAGTCCAATTTCCACAGAAAACAGGCCACAAAATGCTTTACAGAGATAGGAAGATCACAAATGCACAAGGCTGTTACCCAATAAAATGCATTATCAGTATAGATTAGTAATTTTCTTAAAAATGTAATGAGTTAGAGTTACAACTTAACCTAACCTCTTTGGACATGTACACTTCTGTTATTTGAATAGCATGCAGACTCCCACCACAAACATGCTTTTTGCAAATTACTACTACTTTCTTGCTTTTATGTTTGACAAAAGCAATAAATTACTGATGATTATTTAATTACTGATTTATATAATTTTTTTTGTGTTTCATTTGAAAGATGCTTTTTTAAGATGAATCCCAGCAAAGGATCAAAAGGGTACAAGAGCACTTCCAGCAAGCAAGTGGAGGTCTTTGAAGACAATGGGGCACCAGTGGTGGACCTACCAGTTCTAGTGTTCTCTGGATAATGTCAGTCGATCTGCAGGTTTTGGGCTGTGAGCTAAGGGATGTTGGGCTTTCATGCAACCCTTGTGGGGTCAGGAACATGCACAAGTAGCCTGCTGGAGGTGATTTTGTAGGCCTCTGGCAGTATATGTATATATATATTGTAAGCCGTGGTTCTATTCACAGGTAATGTGAGGTTGAACAGTCTAGTAATGCACTGCATCAGAGAGAACCATTCAAAACAACAAAAAGTCGATCAGTTTTTGCAGTGTCTTCCGTGAAAACTGTGCCCATGGCAATCTGCTCGCGCCCAAAGCAATAGCAATGAGGTTTTTGGTGCTGCACCGTATACCTGTTTTTGAACAATTTCACCCTCTGACTTCCAGCAACCTCAAGCAAACATTAGCTAACCAGTCAGGGAAAGCACATTTTTTCCCTTAGCAACCAGAGGCCAAATCAGGATGTCAACAACCAGTCTCTACACATGATGTAGAGTCAAGTGATTCCAATACTTTATAGCACAGGTAAAATGTGTCACCACAAAATCCATAAGGGTTAACCATATTTGATTTGGTTTTTCTCCAATTACTCATTCATGCCAAGAAGTCACCAGTGTTTATATTAGGCCTAACGGTGTATGGATAGCAGTGGTGGTTGGGGATGAAGGACCCAATTTGGAAAAGATTGTCCCTGTTTCTACAGGACACAGCTTGTCTTAGAATTGTTTAATTGTCAGTTTTTTTCTGTCTTTATGAAATTAATAAGATTTAATTCTGGGCAGAACTTACATTTAAGGGAATAGTGTAGTATTTTGTATAAATAATTTTCTCTTTGTTCTTTTTAAATGTACTTTAAGAAGTTTGCAGTGCAGTAAAATTAAGTGCAAAGTGCGGGCTTTGCCCCATTGAAGCTGATTTTAATATACCTGACATAATTTTGAGTATGATTATTTATTTATTTTTATTTCTTTGGATTATTTTCTTTTTTCTTGACAATATTCTCTTTAAAGATATAACACATTTTGGGGGTCAACTTGAAAGAAAGGCAGATTTGTAAAGTGAGATCAGAGATCAAATGTGGATGCAAATTATAATGTGATATTTAGAACCCTCGCATACCAGCACCATCTCCTAAGTGTTGCCAATACAAATTAAGGCAGTAGAATTTTAAGCAAAATCTTAAAGATAAAAGAAGTTTATGAAAGGTTGACCTTATTTGACCTTGAAGAAGCGAGCTGAAGTAGCAGGATATTTAGAATACTAATACATCATTTGTTATGCCTGGCCCGTTTAGGACATAACAAAAAGAGAGATCCACACAGCAGCAGTTTTCATCAAACCCACTTATTGATCAGATTGGAAGTGTGAAATTTGTCACTAAACAGAACCTTTTAAAAGGGTATTGGCAGGTGCCACTAACACGTAGGGCTAAGGTAATCTCAGCTTTTATTACTCCTTGGGTCATGTTTTCCTATTCGGTCATGCCTTTTGGTCTGAGAAATGCTCCCGCAACAATCTGTTCATCAGTGCCTGATGAACAAGGTTCTTGGCTGGATTATCGGGCTGTGCTTCTTATTTAGGTGATGTTGTAGTTTATAGTGATACGTGGGAGTTGCATGTTCAGAATCTGGCCAAAGTGTTTCACTGATTGGTAGAGGCAAGCTTGACAGTCAACTTAGCTAAATGTGAGTTTGATAAAGCAACAGTGACCTGTCTTGGGCGGGTAGTGGGCCGGGGGAAGTCCATCCAGTGCAGGCCAAGGTGGAGGCAATATGACAGGTATCCTGTTCCAGCATCCAGAAAGGACCTGATGCATAGGGTTAGTGGGGTATTACTGTAGTTTTTGTCGTAACTTCGCTACTGTGGTGACTCCTTTAACCAACCTGTTGAGGAGAAGTGTCCCTTTCATTTGGAGCTCCAACTGTCAGGCTGCAAATGCAGTGTAAAGAAGCTTGTTTCTTCTGCTCCTGTTCTTGCAGCTCCCGATTTGGAAAAATCTTTTAGGGTACAGGTTGATGCAAGTGAGCCTGGTGCTGGGGCTGTCCTCCTGCAGGATGGGGAGGGAGAGTGGAACATCCACTCTGTTTCTTTTCATGTAAATTCAACCATCAACAGTCAAATTGCTCAGTGACTGAAAAGGAAACACTGGCACTTATTTAGGTGCTGAAATTTTTTGAAGTGTTTGTTAGATTTTTGCTGCCATTAACGGTGTATACAGATCATAACCTGTTAACATTTTTATCCAGTATGCAGAACAGCAACCAGAGGCTTATGTGCTGGTGGTTGTTCCTGCAGCCTTATATACTCAATGTGCATTATATCAATGGTCGAAAGAACGTAATTGCTGCTGTTCTTTCCTGAGCTCCATGTTGATGTTACCAAGATCCTGTTGGGGGGTCTTTATCTTATTTCAACCAAAACAGACAAGTCTGTTGCACGTTCACTACTTATATGTTGTCAATATAAACAATGGCAGTAACAAATATAGAATAAAAATTCTACATAGTATTATTTTCACTTTGACCTTCAGATCAATCTATTGACCTTGAAGGAGAGGTCAGAGATCAAATGTGGCATATGTGGAATCTTTATATGGTACTTTCTATATGTTGACAATACACACTTCAACTTAGAAACATAGTTTCTAAGTTATAAGGCTTTTTTGGTTATTTTTGACCAAGAAATCATTAAGTTGACCTTGAGGACCTTGTTCAATGCAAGGCAAATATTAATAGGTTATTATTTTGACCCCATTCTACATCCCTACAAAATTTTATCAGAATGTTTACAATCAGAATGACATGCACATGTTGCAGGTCCCAGCTGACACAGGGACTCCGGTAACAAACAGAGTGTCTGTAAAGCAACTGTAGAGTGGGAGAGTAAGAAGCACACCAACACTCATGTCTTTCTCCAGACTGCGTATATTAATAATTTTGTTTCAACTCATTTACAATACATTTCAATGCTTTAAATGTCCAGTACAAACCATCAGAATAGATAAAGTGACATTCTGCTTTCGTTCATTTCTTATTACCCAAAATTATATGCAGTTACAACTTTTTCACCTCCAGATGACTCTTTAAAATGCTGGAAAACAATGCATATATACTGCAGCTTTAATGTTCTATAGATCCCTGTTTGAATAGTACTCAATCTATCATCTGACCACACACGCATGCATGCAAACTCTATAAAAGCAAGAAAAACCCCAACTCCCCCAAAACACTAAAGCCACAGTACAACCCCCAAAGGAGAGTTCACTCTAGTTTTTCCTGTGATTATGCAGAATGTGCACCAAGAAAAGACATTCCACTCAATTCAATTTCAATTCAGTTTTAATTATATAGCGCCAAATCACAACATACAGTCATCTCAAGGCGCTTTATATTGTAAGGTAAAGACCCTACAATAGCAACAGTGGGAAGGAAAAACTCCCTTTTAACAGGAAGAACCCTCCTGCAGAACCAGGCTCAGGAAGGGGCAGTCAATTGCTTTGAGCAGTTGGGGGGTGAGGGGAGGGAGACCGGACAAAAGACACAAGTTGTGGAAGAGAGATAGAGATTAATAATAACTAATGATTAAATGCAGAGTGGGGTATAAACACATAGAGTGAAACTAACTAAGGGACGGTTCAGGGTCTCCTGATCCAGCCATAACTATAAGCGTGATCAAAAAGGAAGAGGGCGTCTGTCTCCCGAATCCAAACATTCTGCATCCCATAAGTGCATAAGTTATGCTTTCAGTGTATCCCTGGGGTAAGCCTTAGCTAATATAGCTATGGTTAGCTTTAGCCAGTCTATCTATAGGACTACAAAAATCTAATTAAATAGCAGCAGAGTTATATTGCGGTGAACCAAGCAGCCACAATCAAACGACAATCAAATGTGAGTGAATTAAGAACAAATTAATTTTCTCTGGTAAGTGAATGCATCATCATGTTGCTATTTATTTGTTTGTCTAGGGTTTCTTGATACAGAAGTTGAAGACACAGTAATCACTTATTTCCAACAGCACCAAGGAGGAGAACACATGGGGAAACTGATTATCTGAAAATAAATTTAAAAATTTATCTTTCTGGTTATTTGACAACTCTTGCAGTTATTTAAAAAAATGCAATAACAACATGCAAAGATGTAACAGCATACATGTTAAAAATTTAACTATTTGGGGTTTCATAATCAAGTGCACACAGTAGTTTTGAATCCACAGAGGCCTAGACAACATATTTACAGAAAAATCTACATAAAATAGGTAGACTTATTTCAGCGTTACTCTCCACCTTTTGACAGCAAAGCAGGGTTATAGTTCCACATCTCCCTGTCCTCAAAACCTAGGAGGAAACTCGCATCCCTTTGGCTTGAGAATTTTTAGATGTACGTGTTTTACATGTTCAGTGCTGATAAAAATGAATGATGGAATGATTTCAAAGGCAACGGGAAGCTCACAGCGCTTTAAAACTCTTTTTTAAAAGTCCCTCCCCCTGATCTCTCTGATCTAAGGGGAGATGAAAGTGGTAGCCTAATGCTTGCTAAGTGACATTTCTCAATCTCTGATCTCTGTCGCTCTTCCAGACAGACAAGGGAATAAGAAACATGGAGTTAGCATCAAGGATTTTTTTTGCTCCCCCTCCTCCTTCTCTGTCTGTCTCTCCTGTGCTCTGTCTCTTCACTTTTGACATTTGACTGCATAAAAACCCTCAATAAAAAAAAAAAAAAAAAAATATATATATATATATATATATATATATATATATATAAAATATAGGTGGGGGGTAACACGAGAAAATTCTGGTAATTTCTAGAGTGTTTGTTTGCACACCCTGCTTATCTTCTTTGGTTCATCACTCTGTAACCTTGAGATAAAGAATTTGAATGACATTGGATGCTGTTGCTGTGCAATTAATCACATCAGCACATACTCACGCACATACAGAAAGCACTTATATGCATTAATGTGTGCGTCCACAGGCACACATATGCACACGCACCGTCCTGACATGAAATCTCAATGGGACATTTTGTTGTGCATGAACAGATTATGACACACCAGAGTTGCATATCCTGCAATCTTGCGATGAAACGCTTATTCATTAATTTGACCATAAAGGCACATTCACAGCTACACGCACACATTTGCTATTCCTCATTGCCATCTGCATCACATATCACAGCGCTGCCACCTAATCACCAGGAGTCAGCTCCCACAGGGGAAATAATTATATTGTCAGCTCTCTGTCACTGTAACAGATCTACAAACAACACACAAACACTGGAATACTAACCAGGACACATCAGATTTCATCCTCAGCCCATAACAAGACTCCTGTAACATCTCCAGTGCCGTAACATGTCAGAGCTCCCACGATTTATATTGGCCAGGAACTGAGAATCAGGAATGTGGGGTGGGTGGGGTGTGTGTGTGTGCCTATTAATTCTGTTTATTTCAGGAGAAGGTGCAGATCCATTTTCAAGGATGTAACTTGCAATGACCATCAGTGTAATTTAATAAGGTATTTTAATGACAGCTGGAGTAATTTGTATTCATGTTAACAGTGCTTTGCACCAATGCTCAGGCTTATTTAATGATGTTGCATTGGTCTCAGTGATAGTTTTTGAAGGGAATAGTTGGCTGTAGCAGTGAAATAAATGTATTTTGGGTAATTGCTAGGAGAGAGGAGTGAGTATGTGTTGATTGAGCTAGCCATGGCATGCAGCCTCTCTGCCTCTCCACTTCCACCCACTCTCCCATTAAAACAGCACTCAATCACTTTCACTCAACAACTGAACTCCAACTGAAGCTAATTTGGCTAGCTTGTGCTTCTCTTATTACGCAGTCGGATATCCTCTCACCCTCTCTACCTTTCCCATATTTTGTAGCCTGCTTTTTAATCGATGCCAATTATAGTGTGTGCATGTGTTTGTATGTGGGAGGTGACAGTGGCTATGTTGAGGAGGAAATTCCTCCTCAACATAGCCAGGGCACATTTCAGGGCTGTGTGTAATTTGGTAGGGTACTGCTTCTGTGCTCCAACATGTGAAAGTGGGCCAGTTTATAATACTGTGATCAAGTGTTCATTGATTACCTGGGAGCTGTCTCTCTAGATGTAGTAAACAACTATAATGCCTTGTAAAAGGTGTCCTGCTGAATTTATACTGCCAGAAAACATCGCATAAAAAATATTCACTAACAATCTAACTAACTGGCTATCGTTTATAGTAAGAAGAAATCCATGCAGATGGGGCCAGAGGGAAAAAAAAAAACCCCATCAAAATATTGTTCTACTATACCAGTAGTAGATACATTTTACATGGTACCTTTAAAGTTGACATCCTCCCGCGGACATTAGCAACAACCAGCACGAGGTATCAGATACACTCAGTTCAGCAACTTGGTTCTAATCAGTGGGGCATTTAACTGCTAAAGAGGAAGATATTTATTTAAGGTGTTCGTGGAATCAGGAGGAAAAAAAAACTACAACTATTTAAGTCTGTGTAAGTAAACATGTCAAAGTTGCTTTCACAGCTTGTACTGCCTGCTTTGAGGGGGCAACAAAGGACCTGATCCAAGTATACAGGTAAGTGTGTTGACTGATGTCCGGGCAAAGACTTCCTACACTTGAAGTGCTTACCTTTATGCACCAAAGCATGATTAATCAATAGTAAGTGGATACAAATACAATACAAATGGTCATGGAGGTCCTACTCTACCTGTGTGGCAGGTAGAGTAGGACCCAAATGCAGAACGTGGAGGACGAGGAGTCAACTTAAACTTAGCTTTTATTCACAGGGAGAAATACTAAATACACACAGGGCGTGACTGGGGCTTGCTTTTTAATGGATGCCAGTTAGAGTGTGTGCATGTGTTTGTATATGGGAGGTGACAGTTGCTGTGTTGAGGAGGAAATTCACCTTCACTATAGCCAGGGAGCAATTCAGGGCTGAAGAGGACACAGAAAATATATACACTGGCAAAATAAAACGGGAAGTCCCTGAGCTGGGAACGCCGGCAGCAGCCTCTGAAGGAGCTGGCTCATGGACAGAAAACAGACTTAATTCTGCCAGCTTAGAAACACCTTTTATTTTGTTGCCCTTTAAACACCATATGAAGTATTTTGCTTCGCCACCTCAGAAGCACAACATGAAACTTTTTCATTAGCAGGTATAAAACCACACTGGCCACTCATTATGGCAACTGCTTTTGAAACAAAAAATTAATTAACAGGCTTAGAGGCACAGGGTACTGTCTCTCTGATATCATTAGCCGACTTTGAAACAAAATACTCCATCTTTGAGGTGGGTGCTTCTGGTGGAGGAAGAGCTCCAGGGATCAAAACAGTTCTACTCATGGCCCGGTGCCAGTACACATGGGCAGAGTATCAGTAGCGAACCCAGCAGCCTTCATCCTGGGAAAAGGAACAGGCCTGGAATCAGTCACCCATCGAGCAGGCTGGAGCCTGATATTGATCAACCCAGGAGGGAGTGTAGGAAACGGCTGATGTTGACTGACCCAGGTGGAAAAGTTGATGTGGAGCTGACTGGAGTGCTAGGCTGTTGCTGCCGCTGCCGCAAAGGTGATGTGCAGTGTCGCTGTGGTCCACACCTCCTCTTAGAGGACTTGGAGGAGGCAGGACTGGAGAGGTAACCCATGGATGTCTCAGCAGATGGAGGAATAAGCTGAGGAACTGGCACCCACAAAGCATGGCATCTTCCAGGACCACACCTTCCAGCGGAAGGCCAGACGAGTCCCACTCAAGAGCAGCTCATACTCCAGGGTGAGCCACGGCCTACTGGTCATGTCGTACTGACTTTTATTCACAGGGAGAGATACTAAATACACACAGGGCAGGACTGGAGCCAGAAATACATTAACCAGGAAACTAGGAAACAACATGGGAAAACACGGCATGAGGCAAAGAACTGTGGAAACAACAGTGGAGAACAGGTGAACTGAATCAACTGACGAGACAAGGAAAGCAAAACTGAAAAACAAAATAAAACAGGAAGTGAGTAAACATGGAAACAGAAATCCAGACTTGACATAATGTGGGGAAGCAGGCACACTGAGGAATACAGGGAAGTAAAGCTAGATACAAAACACAAGGGACAAAACAGACACAGAAATGCAGAGTTGGCATGGAAAACAAAGGGGAAACCAGGGATTAAGTGCAACCTCTCTTGTGATCCCTGAGATTCCCATTTCAGACATGCAAACAAATAAAAAAAGAAAAATATTGCCATGGAACAGCTGTGTTAATGTTTTCTCTCAGACAATAATGGGAAAGAATATAAATGGATTTATTTTTAATCGGACTGCTTAGAGCCACAATTACACGACCTCTGTACTCCACTGAGGTCATCTGCTTGCTCTGCCTTATCTTTTACCAGCTTGTGATTTTATTTTCTCTATGTAAATATAAAGGCATTTCATTTTCACTGAGTGGAAACATTTTTTTTTCTTTTACCAGATTTAAATGGTTGACTAATAGCCAAGGGGAAAAAAAATATTGTCATCAAATGCAATAACTTAAGGCTACAAAGGAGTAGTATTTTTATATTGTTTGCATATTAAATAATTTTGCAGTAACATTCTTTCCAGCTCCTCTCCTGCATTCTTTCCCTCTTTCATCTCACTCATTTGTCTTTCAATTTCTCTCCTCCACCCTCCGCTGAAATAGTTAATATGAGGGATCATATCCAAGAATATTACTACCATGTTCATTATGCTCCAGCTCACATAACTTGTATGTCCAACAGGGACCAAATGAGCGAACAGAGTGAATCTAGTGAACAATTTGTCCTTTTGGCGCAGCACGTATAATCTTTATTAGATTGAGCAGTAACATGGTATTGGCAGCAATTAGACCCTGGAAGGAGGCACTACTGCAGAGGTTAATAACTGCAGTGTGTCTGCGTGAAGCCCTGTTATGATAGAAAGGTTAGCTGTATTAGTGAGGGTGGCGGTGGGCCAAAAATTCAGACTGAGTCTAGGCTGCAAGGCTGATTTGGGTGGAAGAGTATTCACACTTGAGATTTTGTGTGTGAAAATGTTTTCAGCCCTTTGAAACTAATCACTGTTGGTGTCTGGCCTATGTTCTGTTTACAACAGGTTGGCCTGCAGCACTCTGAAGGCTGGTTATATGGCAGGGAAAATTTAAAGTCAAGGTGTTTGTTTTTTATAAGATATTTTTGATGTTTATTAAGGAATCCCTTTAGCCTGACCACCAGGGCCTCCATCCTTGGATGCTGCACTGGATCGCTATGGTCCCTTCTGTGGGTGGTGGCTTACAGCATGGAAGGCCCATGTACCTCTTTTGGGCCCACGGGCGAAGGTCTGGCAACCAGGCGGCTGTCCTTGAGTGGCATCACACTCAAATCAGGAACATCACACCTCCATGAGTCTCTTTTTTTTTAAATTTATTTATTTATTTTATTAGAGTATGGCTCATATTTTAATGCCTATAGTTCATCATTTTGGATGTGGAAACATTACAAGGACAGTTTACCATGTGAGCCGGGGAGGGAACTAATAACCCTACCGTAGTACCATCGTGAACCAACTGCTCCACTGCTCCACACATACACACACATAAATAAATAAATACATAAATAAATACATGCTTTGCCAAAAAGCCGCATGTTGAATGCAAAACACTCACAAAGTGTTGAGGAAACAAGACAGGGCATGCTCCAATGCACAGAGTCCCATGAGTGTTTGTGTGTGTTTTACCAACAGCCAACACAACAAGACATTGAAACTTCATGCAGTTCAAAAAAAAGAAATGGAAAAAATGTATTGTTGGTTACTTGTGGCTATAGATATAGTTACTTAATGTCTGTGTTGATTTCTGTTAATTTTCAAATTGGTAACTGTATATATTTTAGAATATTGCTATTGATTTATTCATCATTTATCTATCAGTAAATCAATAGCATGTTGATTGGTGAGAATTTAATAGACAAAGTCATAATATGTTTCTGCTGTCAGATTTTACCTCAGTTCAGCTCCTGAAATGAATATAAAGATTTCACAAATTATTGAATTTATTACAACTTGCTGCAGGAGTTTCACTAACATGATTGATCTTATGGCCAATAATTATGGCTTCAAGGGCAGAAAAGTTTTAAAATTGATACTATTTTAACCTTTGTGGGAATAGAATAACTTCTTCTACCTTAATATTACTAGCTTTGAACTTACTGCTTTTCTTAGCACTCACTCTCTCCAGTGCTAATCTCTAATATTGATCTGTGCTTAAGTTTTAATCAGGTGGTGATACAGAAAGTGTGCTGTTCTGGTGACTCGGGGAGGAGAACGAATTATTCCTGGCAAAGATTCAACAAGGTGCTGGAAACATTTCCACTTTGACATGACAGCATCACACAGTTGCTGCAGACCTCCCCACTCCATCACGTCTCAAAGGTGAGACATAAGGTTCGATTTCTGCTGCAACAGTCGTTTGGTGGAGTCACAATTTGGCATTAACTGCACGAAGGCGCGGATCCATCATTCCTTGTATCAATGGTTCAGGTTGTCGGTGGTGTAATGGCGTGGGGGATGTTTTCCTGGCACACCTTGTGCCCCTTAACACCAACTGAGCATAATTGAAGTGTCTCAGCCTGCATACACATTGTTGCTGACCATGTTCACCCTTGTATCCATTTTTCTGATGACTACTTCCAGCAGACCTACAGCCAGCAGACCTTTGTGACACACCATGTTACAAAGGTCAAATCAGCTCAAATTGACTTCTCGAGCATGTTAATGAGCTCACTCTTCTCAAGTGGCCTCCACAGTCACATGATCTCAATCCAACACCATCTTTGGGACCAGGTGGGAACAGGAGAGTCACATCGTGGCTGTGCAGCCCACAAATCTGCAGCAACTGTGAGATGCTATCATGTCAATATGGAGCGAAATCTCTTGGGAAATTTTCCAGCACCTTGTTGAGTCGATGCCACAAGGAATTAAGGCAGTTCTGAAGGCAAAAGTGGGTCAACTCGGTATTAGCAATGTGTACCTAATAAAGTGTGTATATTAGTTATATTACACTTATTGGTATTCAGGATTTGTTGAACACATGAATCCCATGGAAGAAAGTTTTCTAGCTTGTTTTTTCAGTTATGTGCAAGTACATTTGACATCTCATTTAGAATTTTACTACATAAATTTATGCGTCCTTGCAGAGGAATGTGCTTGAAAATGGATCGTTGAACTGTATGCATTATGTAGATTTTTTTTTTTTTTTTCAGGAGAAAGAGATGTTAGACCTCTGCAAATTTTTGGTAGTTTAAGGAAACAGCATTATTTTGGATTAAAGCTGAAAAATAGATGTTTAGAATTTAAATTTTCACAGTTGCCCTCTGTGCTGTTCACTGATATGAGATGATGTGGAAAATAATTGAATAGCACTGTTTTTATGATGAGGAAAGTAAATACTTAAAGCTACAAAGAAACAATAATTAAATATAGAACAGTTCAAATGATTTTGAAGGATCATTGGAATAAAGGGCAGAATTTTGCTTCAGATGTGGATGAGACACTTTGCATCAGTTTGGAAACTGATAGAATAAAGTTTTCCTTCCTGTTTTATCCACTTTGTAAGAATGGACAAAAATATACAAATATAATTGTGTGAGTATAGCTATGAATGTACTTGGGTTTGTACAGGATATATAGACTGTGTAGCTGTTTACAAGTATGTAGATGGTTTCTGATGTGCTCCAGTATTATTATTTTTTGCTTCTTTGTAATTATGTTTACAGTACTTGATCAAACTGTACTTGGTTACAATGCTACATATTCTGAAAGAAGAGTTGAAAAGTTAATCTACTGGATGAAGAAAATAAAGGCATCTAATTTCAAGGCAAATGTCTTTTAAAGATAATTTATAGATAACAAAGGCAGCAACCAGTAGGAGCACATCACACTGGGTCAAGAATTTCACTGTGATTATGTGACACATGTTCAGATCTAAACAGAAACAAACAAACAGAAAGGGGCCACAACAGTGCAGATGCTGATGTAGATGTCAATGAAAACCTCGGAGGTAATAAAAGGCTATAAACACATCGTCTGTAAGCAAATTTCATTTAATTAACAGTCAGTGTGTTGCATCCCCTCGAGATGTTTTGTGTTTCATCGGCGTGTAAATTCAGGGAGCGTGAACGTGCAAGAAACAAACATGACACAAACTCACAAAACATCTCCATTTACACACTCAAATGTAGCAACAAATGAAGGCAAGCAGCACTGCTTAGTGGGCACAAATGCAAGCACACACACTGCTTTAGTTCATAAACGCTTAGCTAGAGTCGCGCTGAAATGGGAATTATGAGATTCCTTAAACAAGCACCGCAACTGTCAGTTTCAGATGCAAATAGGTTCTTGGTAGCAGTGCCACAGACATCTACCTGCCATTGCCGAGGCCATTTGAAGTTGGAGCGTTATTGCTAAAGATGAGATCAAAGGCAAACTGTCGGGATGGCTCTGTCGCTCTCATTTTCTCTCTCTCACACGCACACACGCACACGCTCACATACCACCGACGCATGCATCGCTCATCAGCTGAAAAGACTTTAGAAAGACACGATAAGAGCGAGAGACATGGAGACAGAGCAACACCGAAGCAAAGGCTGAAGCCTCTGGTATTTCTGTTGATACCGTCTTTCTTTATCTGTCTGGTTGTTTGCATTTTTATTTAACCCGAGTCAAAAATATCATCTTCTCAGCCTGCATCAAGAAATGAAAAAGTGTCCCCATCTACCATTTTATTTATTTATTTTTTATATAATTTCTGTTGTTTTGGTTTAATCTCTTTTACATACAGTAAATTATTGGTTTCTTTCCTTCCCGTCATGCCCCCTCACATGTATAACACATTTATATTCCTTTTTGCTTCTGTTGCCAGTGCGGTTTTAGAAATATGGCTCACTGATGCCTTGATGTGTGTAATGCGTATGCCGCTGTGTGTACATAACAAAACGTAAAAGTGCACAGCTTCTGCTTTCATCATCAGCATCAATAACTATGATTATTTTATTTTATAGCCGCACAACAAAAATATTCATATTAACTTTGAGTCAAGTGAGGGTATGTTTCACTGAAATTCCATCATTCTCATCAACCCTGTCCTGAGCAGTTTTGAGCTAAAAGATTCAGCTCACACTAGCTGAACAGTATGAGCAACAGAACACAGACACAGTCACCGGCAGGCTGGTGAACATAACGTTTTAAAGATGGCGGACACTAAAGCAGTTGGAGTTGAGAAAAGAGTAAAAAAAAAAGGTTAAACTAGGAGAAACACTGGAGTCCAGACATGAAGCACAACAGGGAAATCTAGCAAATGTCTTCACAAAGCGAAGGTAGGCCTGTGTGCACACTCAGGGCTAATTCATCCAAATAAGAGGTTAGAAACAGGAGAGGCACACTACAAAGGAGCTTTGGATTTTACCAACAGATGTGCATATACTGCTTTGGCTATTCCAGCTGTCCATTCTCATTCTGGTGCTGCTAAATGTGTAATTTTGATTTTGATTTCTGCGCAACCCTGTGCATTATTTACACTCCTTATTTTGAAACAGTATGGACATGGAAGGTGTTACTTATCCTTAAAGTTTCAACAACAACATCTTCTGATTATTTTGTCAGATTTTCATGTTCTGACACGATATCCGGTCTGATTTCGAATGTCTGGAATGTGCAACTGGCTGCAATGTCCAGAGCTTCATGACAGCACGGCACACCCATATGAATGTCTGTGGTGACAATGTGATAAGCAAATAAATAAAGGTAGGTTTTAGCCTTCACTTTGGCACTTGACCATAAAATAAAGTGAACTGAAAAAGAAGCACTGGCATCTGTTTAAAAGTCTGTGGAGTCCAAAAAAAAAAAAATACAGACAACTGTTTTTTTCAAGTGTCTTCTCTTATGTTGAGAATTAGAAATATGTCTATTTCTGGAGTAGTGCAAATACACAGTGCAACCTATAAATTCTAAAATAAGCTAATCTTGGTAAAGGAAGAATGCTGCTAAAGTGTTCAACAGAGACCTATAGCTTCATTCTTAGAGCATCTGTTGTCTGAAACTGCATTAATGTTTATACTGGAGCCTGTATGTATACTTTTGACCCTGTGTGGATTAGAGCAAGTCCCAAAGAAATCAAACTTTTCTACCCACTCAATAAAAGGTATATGCTGTATAATCATTCTGCCCTGGAAATAGAACAGTTCAAAGAAATCATTAAAAGTCCAAAATTACCATGACATTCATGATTATAATGAGCGTATGTAAACTGCTGACCACAACTGAAGGCGACAAATGAAGGCGCGTTTGTAGACACCCACTATGCTATAAAACCCCTGTAGTAGCTGCTGGGTTAGCTTTTGTGTAGCTATCACAGGAGATGGTTTGGATTTCAAAAGACAAAACAGTGTTGCCTAATGTACCCATTTCACCCTCTTCATCTTCCTCTTGATCTGTAAGATGAGAGAAATGGAGTTACAGTCCTCCACATCTCTTTACAGCTCTGCACTTATAACCAGTGTATCAGCTTAGCAAAAAAAGAAAGAAAAAAAGATGAAATAACAGGACAGTTGATTCAGGGCATGAAAGCAATTTACTATTTGTATCCAGTGATCTCATAAACTGCTCTACCGGAGAATGCATTTCCATAAAACACAACTGGACATCACCACTACCTTTCTCCCATCAACCATACAAAGAAAGCAAATCTTATATTTAGACATGTTTAGGATTTTTTTTAAATCCTTCATAATATTTTAAGTGAAATTAAAATGAAAACAAGGAAAAATATTATTCATTCAAGATTCCAGATATTACAGTGTTGCCTTTTTACTGCTTAACTGTCATAATATGGTAATGAGGCAGGCAGGATATGGATCCAAAATGCAGAACTCAGAGATGGACGTAAATTCAAAACACAGCTTTTATTGCTGGCAGGAAATGGAATAAAGTAAACTTGGATACTCAGACAAACTGGAGACACAGCAGGGAAACTCACTACAATGAGGGACGATGTGACAATCAACTAAAGAAAACTGAGGGCTTAAATACACACCAGGTGATTAAGGAAACAGGACACAACTGGGGAGAACAGGTGAGCGGAATAAAACCAACAAGACAAAGGAAGCAAAACTGAACACAAACAGACAAGACCAAAGCTAACAAAGTAAAACAGGAAGCGGGTAAACACAGAGACAAGAATGCAGACTTCACACAGGGAGCTATGACGGGGGAACAAAAAATAACTAAACCATATGCAAGACTCAAATAACTAAACTAAGCACAGAAATGAAACATATTCCAACACACTCAAATGGAAACAAACCAAACCAAAGGATCACAGAAAATAAGGCAACAAAACCTCAAAAGTCCACAAACTCAAATGCACTTGGTCCCAGACCCAGGACCATGACAGTAAGCCCGAAACAATACATGAACTCGTGCTCGTATTCTGTTGTATCTCAGTGCATGAACTAACCATGAATCAGTCTTAAACACAAAGTGAAACAATGTCTCTGAAATCTGAAACTGTCCCACAATTGTCTTTAAGTATAATATGGAAAAACAAAATGCAAACACAAGAACACAATGCTGGCTAGCACGCGCATGCACGCACGCACGCACACACACTCACACACACTCACACACAAATGTACAGAGCTCTGACAATGTTATTGTGGCTACTTTGGTCCCAAAAGATTGTGAAGCAGCTGCTGTCCTCTCTTATCAGATAGAAGTCCCTCTTCTTCAACCCCAACAATGCATTTTACTGATGATGTAAGGCTACCGAGCACAGAGAGGGGCAGCTTACTTCCAAGCTTGCTCTGTCAAAACCAGACTTCAATCCCAAGTTGTTTGTTGTGAAGCAGACATAAAGCAGTAATGTCATAACACTTTAAGAGCCTCATCTTTGTATAAATTGGACATCATAACTGTACCATACAGTTACAGTTACTGTTGCATGTTCACTGAGCCACATCCACTGTAAATCAATCCAACCACGTCTAAAAGATTGGATTTAAATCTAGTTGTACTAATTTCTTTTAAAAAAATGACTTAAGTCCTCGGGGACTGTTGTGATCTTGCAACACATTTTTAAGAAGACACATCTATCTCGTTCTCTGTTGCTGCCGGTGCCTCTTCCCTCCTACACTTTGCCCCAGGGGCATTCTCTGCTGCTCTGATTGGTCTGATGACAGACTAGGCTGCTCTCTCAGGTATCCAAGACGCACACCGGCCTGGAGGAAGAAAGAGACTGAGGAGGTCAAATGTTGTGGGAAGTCTTGCACTTAAGTGATGCGAAGAGGTCAGAGAGTTGAAAGGCACAGTGAAAAATAAATAGACTTTAAAGAAGAAATATAGAAAGAAGCTCAGCGGTAGAACAAAAGGAGGGATACTGCAGAATAAAAGGAGTAATTGGAGGTGCCTGTGTCGTTCAGTGTTTATGCTGCACCTATCCATCTCTTTCCCTCCCTCTCCCACTCACCCCTCTGCCTTCCAGCTCCAGACTGTCCCCAACGTGGTCGTCTACTGTAATGAAAAAGGATGTCTTGTGTGTACGCGCTTGCGCGCGTGTGTGTGTGTGTGTGTTTGCTTGACTGCCTGCCAACACACATGTGTGTGACGTGTGTGGTAATGAATAAGGATGTGTTGTGTGTGGAGCTGGTCGTTAATCACTGGCAGTGCTGGCAGCTAACAGATAAGCAGATTGATCCAAGGCCACCAAGGGAACGCTGCTTGGCACTTGCCCATTTATCACATACACACATTCACACACACACACACACATATGTATGTACTGTACACATATACAAAGACTGTGAAAAGGCTGGCCAAAGTGTTTTAGCTCAGGACCATCTACGACCAGTCATGTTAACATCTGTGAGAGTTACAGGAGTACACAGTGAGTTTAGAGAAAGGAACAGAGCGAGAACGAGAAGCAGACTGCAGGGCTGACAACATCTGCAACCGCTCCATGACTGCTCACCTGTAAATCTCAACCTGGCATTTGTTACGTTCTCAAAATACAGTACACAAACAAAAATACATACACGTACACAAGGAGACAGATAAGGGTCTGTGCTTTGGTCATCCAGAAATCCCACAGGGGCCTCAGAGACTGGGGAGCTTGGAGAGAAGTGGATGGATGGATGGATGGTAGGAGAGAAGACAGGATGACAGAATGACAAAACAGAGTTAAGGACACGCTCCAGTACTATATGACAGCTTGGCGGGCCCACCGGGGAGAGAGTGAGCTGAGAGGAATTCAGCAGGAAAAAGGGAGAGGAAAGCCGGAGTAAAAGCAAGAGGTCAAACATCTGCGGTTTCCTTTTTTCACGGTTTCTATCACATGGTCGGTGGTGGGAAGAAAGACAGTGAAATCAGGGATGTAGAAAAGAGTCAACCGGGCAGAACTGACTTTACATTTTATTTACAAGTTACTTTTGATTGATTGATTGATTGATTGATACCTTATACATTTGTAGTTTTGTAGCTTCAGAAATTATTTTCTTTTTTTTTTTTTGGCAGCTTAATGGAAATGGAATTGAGTAAACAGCGATGTTCTCCTCCTAAACGTATTATAGCCAGTGTGTCACCAAGACTTGTTGAACACCATATACTTTTGGTTCTGGCTGACCAAAATTTATTTTTGGTTAAGTGTCTCCTGAGTAAAATATCTGGCTTGCAAAGCTGGCGAGCACCTTTCTGCAATCAAAAGTTTGGAGAGGTTTTACAGCTTTGCTGAAAAATTGTGCCAAGAAAATGGTAAATTTCTGCTTAATTGGGACTGGCTTTCCTTTAAAATTCATCTTGTTGTAAGATGATTTTTTCAGTATTGCTGAATTGTACAAATAAACAAACAAACAAAAAGATTTGGTAAGAAAGGAAGGAAAGAAAACACTTTCAACTAACAGGGTTTTCACTCAGATAAAGAGGTGATGTGATCTGTATATTCCAATGCTTTGGTTCCCCTGAGGAAGTCTGTGATTGTTATTGGTCAGTATCCAAGTACAGTAGATGAAACAAAGTCATACATATCATGTATAATGTCTTTTTAGATTTGTCGATGCAAAATATTTCACATTATCTAAGCGAGAAAAAACTTTATTATAATATTTGTGATTTTAGGTATTTCCATTTACTTCAGGGTTTTTTTTTTGGTTTTGTTTTACCTTTAGCCAGCTTACCACATAAATACTGAATAAGTATTACATCAAGAAAATCTGTTTGTCCAACTGGTCATGAGCTTAAGGTGGATAGACTCTCCAAAGCCCACAATCTAGAAGCAGACATATGGTCTCCACATAGCTATTTTTCAGATTTTTGTTTCTTAGTTATCCGTGTCCTTAATTCTTTCATCTCTCCTGCATCAACATGCATCAAGAGTCCATTTGTTGGTATTGTGTCAGGCAGTCGGTGTAAAATGGGAAGGAGAGAGTTATGAACATAAAAGAACGATGCTAACAGCAAAAACTTTCCTCAATCTATGCATAATACATCTGAATCGTTGAAAACTGCTGTTTTTGAATCATCACTGCATTCTGTACAAGCGTTAGTCTCTATTTTAAATCTCGTCACTGGCAAAATCCAGAACCCAAGTAAATACAGGTGTCTTTTATTCTTTTTAAGTGTTGCAACCTTTGTTCTTGTATGCTTTCTTTGCTGTGTTGACTTCTGCTTCTCAGAACTTTTTTCCATAATCCTCTGGGGCTCAATTTGATGTACAGTTTGGGGACTGCTGTATCAGCAAGACACCAAACTGACATTATCAAAAACTCACTGTCTCTGAAACTGTGCTCCTAACACACGTCAATCACATACAAATTAACAACCAAAAGGACTGCATACTTATTGATCAAGGCCTTTTCTCTCAGATGACACTGTTGCCATATACACCCGGAACCACAATGCCTTAGTGTAAAATGATAGAGCTCATTTTATATCTTTAAAGCTTTGGAGAGCATCAGTCCAGTCCCCTCGGCCCCTTTTTCAATATTGAATAACCCTTTATAGGGCACTCATTGAAATACTTGGAAATTCAACAATAGAGTGATATTGGAGAATATTTCAAGACTTTCTGTGACTTTTTTTTTTTAACCAATTTTTCAATGTTGTGAGACAAATCAAGTTACCATATATAGTGTAGCCCCTCGCTCAATAAAGGGTAAAAGTAAAATAAATAAAGGGTAAAAGTTATAACTTAAGATTACAGCTACAAAAATGAATTACACATTAAGGTGAAAGATCACACAATCTCACGGACTGCTGTCAAATTAAACAGAACTTCGTAGATTAAGATGTAACTTAAAAATGTTAACTCTTCCAGCAGTGCTGTAACTGTATCTCCAACGCCTTAGAAGAAAATATGGTGTATTTGAAAACCGTAATAAACGAGCATACTAAATAGCAAAATAGTAAATATTGTTTTATCACTAACTTGACACGTTTTTGTGATGTTGGTGGTGAGCTAGCTGATCACAAGCTAGCCGACACAAAAATAAGCTAAATATTTTTGATAAATTTGCTTATTTGCAGTTTTGATGTTTTCTGTGGAAGGTCATGTCGGGACAGCTGTTTTTAGACATGCAGACTGCATTTACCTTCATACCTGCAGCCCTGGTATACATTATCTGATGGAGGTGCATGTGACTGTGTACCTGTCCTTTCTGGATAATTAGCACTGTCTCTGTTAGACTTGATTTCAAATGATCTTTAACTAGCCATCACCGTAGTACAAAGCCCATGAGGCTCAAGGGTCTTTTTGCACTATGATGAATTTTTATGCACCAATTTATTCTTTTTCTACTTTTTCTACAAATTTTTTGTGACGTTTTCCAGCTAATGCGGAATTAACTTTTCAGTTTAAAAACCACTCTTCATATGTGTTTTGCTTCAACATGATTTCTGCTCATATTCAAAACTTTTTGTCCATCCTGCAACAAATATTACAAGCATGTATTTAGGGGTGAATTTCAGTAATGATGTACATGTAATCACTAGTGTGATCAAAGCTGTATTATTGTAATATTAGCTGAAAACCTAACAAACAGCATTTGTAAATTATCACCTGGATCACACATTTTGCAGTTTTGAGACTTTTAAATGTGGAGGTTCCTTCGACTTGTTTGTCACTATGAAATACCTCAGCTTCTTCATCTTTTAAAGAACAGGACAGAAGTAGATGCTGTAAATGCTGAGGGAGCTACTTTGGTGGTATAACATGCTGAAAATATAAACATAGTGCTGTAGGATGCAGACCAGATGGATAGCAGCTCAAGCACTAATCACAACCTGTTTCAGAAAATCCAGGAACATGGGCTATCAATTCTAAATGTGAAACCTCAGAAAAATGCATTACTATCACCCATTTGATATTAGAAACCCGTAGTTTGGTTGCCTGATTGATCTTTCACAGCCATGAAGAAGATCCAATTCAATTATCTTTCTTTAACTCTTTAAAACTTCTTTCTTTCTTGTTCTGTAAATGACATATGCAGAATAATCATAATAAACCTGCTGTGATCAAAGTACTGACTAAAAGTACTAAATTAGTCCAAAAAAAGAAAAGAAATAATGGTTTAAAAAACAAAAAATAAATGAAATGATTGAATTGGAGTGGAGTGGAGTTCTTCCAAAATAGCTTTATCACAGCATACCTCAGCTGACACCATGGCACAAAGATATTACAGCAACACTGTTGCTATTCTGCAGTTAGAGAACAAACAAAAACTACAATATGTACCTAACATTAAATTTTATGTGTCTGTGTTCCTAGAATTAGAACAAAACAAAATGAAGCAACTTTTAGTTTGTATGGTGCTCATCTTAGATCAGCTAAAAGTGTTACTTAATTTAAATCAGGGCTTAAGGCTTTAAGTGGCTTATCAACAAACCATAACTGCAACCTCCTTTTAACAGTTTATTAGTTTTAATTTCTAGTGTGTGGTTTCCCATGTTCACATATGCTATAAAGATTAGTCATTACAGGGTGGAATAAAACAGCTGGCTTGGGAGACAAAACAAAGGACTGGATCCTCCTGCAGTTTTAATGCTGTTTCGACTATTTTGTTTTTACCAACGTTGTAGTGGAAATGATCTGGATTTGCACTGATGATTGCATGTGCAATAAACACATTCGTGAACAGGGCAAACACAGAACACACTATAGTTTGGTTTTCACTATTACTTGATGGTGGTATATTTCTATTCCTGTGTTCTACTTCTGTACTCTATATCATATATATATATATATATATATATATATATATATATATATATATATATATATGTACACACACATGTGTGTTTTACATATTTTAAATGTCTGTTTCTATCCCTCTGTAAATGTGATACACAAAAGATGTGGTCATATTTCATTACATACCAAAAGGGTCAATAGTTGCAGCCACCCCCAAACTGCTTTATAAGGAATGTAGGAATATATTCAAGACCTGCTTGCCAGAAAGTGGACAGTGAAATCCAAGACATCTTATGCTGCCCCTGTAGTATGCATCAAAAGGATGAGACTTTAAGGCTCTGCATCGATAAATCATAAAACCATTCCAGACAGGCACCCACTGCATATTGGACCAAGGGAATGCATACCACCAGGCTTAAATTGAAGAGGGATCACCTTATAGCATTTATCACCCTTCGGCCTTTCAAATAACCTAAGTGCATTCCAGAGATGTATGGATGAGATCTTGGGTTCCCTACAAGATGAATTCTGCATCCCTTACTTCGACTGTATATTCTGATATGCCTAGACATCTGAAGACCTTGTTGAGGGATTGAGGCAGATTTTCAGGGCTCTTTAACAGCATGGCATCAAACTCAGGCCCACCAAAGACATAGCTATCCAGGCCTTGAGGGAATGAATCACAAACCCTGCTGGTCATATCCAAAGGCTGCTGGGATTTCTAAGCTACTACAGAACATCCCCAGAATTGTGAAGCCACTATATGACCTGCAAGTGAAAGGAACTGTCACCTGCTGAAAAAAATTACCACATGCATTCAGAAAAGCTCGAGTTCCTAGTACTAAAGTGGGCTGTGTGCAAGAAATTTTGGGACTATCTGTTCTATGCTTCCCATTTGACAATGTATATAGATAAAAACCCGCTGATCTATGTAATGAGCACCAGCAAACTAAATGCGGTGGGTCAAAGGTTGGTTAGAGAGTTGGCAGAATTCCATTTTGACATGTGGCACAGGCCTGATAAAGCCAACATTTATGCGGACACCCTTTCCAGACTGCCCCTTGACATCACTGAGTATGTTCCTGCATTAACAGACTTTCAAAGGACACAATCAAGACAACATGGAAAGGTAGCCAGGCTGCCAAAGAGAGTCATGTGGCCTATGTTGCTGTCTTAAATCCATGTGACCTACTGGAGCGCCGGCGCCCCCGACTGCCAACTGCTTTTAAATGCTGGTAAAATTGAAACCACATATGATAGAGCAATAAACCTTTTTGAATATAAAACCAGAGGATTTGCACTTACATATGATGATGCATTCAATTTGTCCCAGAGCACTGTATCCTTCCTCTAATGGGTTCGCAAAAATCACGTAGAAAGCGCTAACAACAACAACAACACGTACCCCATGTTGTTTATTGTGTGCATTAGCATGTACAGCTATGGTATTTCTGTATCAAGCATAATATGTAGATACAGAAAATGGTTTTCAATTTCTCTGTGGGTTAGTGCACTCTTTAGTTACCTTATGTAGTTACTATGGATTACCTTCATACATATTATTATAATTAAGGTTCTGAAGGTTCTGTTGCTGTATAGTGAGTTGTAATGTTTCACATGATTATACTACAGCGCATATAACTGTAACAATATGGTCTGGCAGACTTTTTCTATTATAGGTCTCAAAGGGCTACACTTGGCACTGGAAGGCTCTAATCCCTGTAAACACTGACCCCAGTCAGCTGTAAACCATGAAGAGTTTGCGCAAAAACAGAGAGAAGTTGCAGTTCTAAGTGAAGTAATCAAACTAAAGGGAAAATACACCAACCTGACAGTCACATCAGAAAAAGTGCCATCAACTCAATGAGAAAGCTCCTGCTCAGTGGGAAAGGCTTCAGCTTGAGAATAGACTTATGTACAAAAAACAATGCAGAGATAACACTAGTCTTAATAGAAGGGTTCAGGTCAGTTGCTCTGAAACATCTTCACGATGAAATGGGTTGTGTAGGGACAGAGGGGGTCATCAATTTGACTAGAGATAGATTCTAATGGTTTTACATGAAGAGAGACATTGAAGCCTATGTGGCCAGGAAATGTCCATGTATCAAGTGCTGGAAACCTGTGTCATGTCAGGACTCCCACACACTCTATTACCACCAAAGCACCCCTTGAACTGATTTCTGTTGATTAAATGCACTTGGAACCAATAACTAGCCTGATCTCCTCTGTGCTTTAATCTGGACCTTGGGAGCATTTGCTCAGCACACCTCAGTAATCTAACGGGAATGTGCAAACTTAAAAGATCAGAGAAGTAAGAAGGTGCTAACCCATGCAGTGCTTTAAAAACAAGTGATAAAACCTTGAAGTCAGTTTGAAAACTGACTGTCAGGCAGTGTAGAGATGCTAATATGGGAGATATGTGGTCCCACTCACGAGTGCCAGTTAGTAACCATGCTGCAGCATTTTGGACCATCTGACTGACACCTGTATAAAACTATTACAGTAGTCTAGTTGAAATGAAATAAAGGCATGGACATCCCTCTCAAAGTCTCTGAAACAGAGGAATGGCTTCACCTTTGCGAGTAGCCAGAGATGAAAGAAACTAGATTTAATGATAGCATTAACATGTTTGTCAAAAGTCAGATTATTGTCAACGATCACTCCCAAGTTCCCCAAGATTGTAGTGGTTAGGAGCACCAAACACAATGACCTCTGTCTTCTGTTAGTTTAGGTAAAGAAAATTTAAAGCTTTGCACATCTTAACATCCTCCAAACAGTCCAATAAGGCCTTCAGCGGACTTATTGATTTTCATTTCAGTGGCAGGTAAATCTGTGAGTCATCTGCATAGCAATTAAATGAGATGCCATGGTTGTTTTTTTTTTTGTTTTTTTTTTTAAACTGAACCCAAGGGGAGCATTTAAATCAAAAAAGAACTGGGCCAAGAATGGACCCCTGGGGGACCCCACATGAAAGCAGGCTTTTTGAGGAAGATGTATCTCCCAGCCTAACTGTAAAACTCATGTTTGTTTGATAAGATTTAAACCATTCAACCACCCCTTTGATTCCAACAAAGTGCTCCAACTGAGAGATAAGGATTCCATGATCTATGGTATCAAAGGCAGCACTGAAGTCTAATAATACAAAAAAAAGCTAAATCCCTGGAAACAGTAATAGTTAAAAGGTAATTTAAAACTTTTCAAAGAGCAGTTTCAGTACTGTGATGTGCTTTAATCCAGACTGAAATACTTCAGAAATGTCATTATGCTCTAAAAAGGTCTGGAGTTGAAAAAGGACAACTTTCTCCAAGAATTTAGAAAGAAAGGGCAATTTAGAAATTGATCTGAAGTTGGATAAAATGATTGGATCAAGATTTTGTTTTTTTAAGAATACCACAGCACATTTAAAATCAGCAGGTACACATGCAGAATTAAGACTATTATTTATAACAGACAGCACACTCATTCCTACATTGGCAAAAACATCCTTTAGTAGGTGAGATGGAATAATATCCAGAGGACATCTTCTGGGTTTCTAGTTACTGACTACTTCATTCAGCAATGAAAAAAAAGAACACGGGCTCAAAGTAGTCAAAAGCAACAGAGGTTGGTGTGTGAGCAGATGGGTCAGTGACAGGGGGGATAATATGAAACCTGATATTAGCAATCCTATCAACAAAGAATCTAGTAGGTAGGCTCTCACACACAGCTTTAGACAGTACAAGAGGAGGAGCACTGCTAGGATTAAGAACAGAATTAATAACACTGAATAAAATTTGGGGTCTGTGACAGTTGTCAGAGTAAAACTTTGTCTTTGCTGCTCTTACAGCCCTCTGATAGGGAGACTGTGAGTAGGCCTTCTTGTCCAACATCAGTGTCTGACCTCAGAAATATGCTTATGAAAGAATGGTCAAAAACTCCCATAGACATTGTGGAAAGCTTTTCCACAAGAGTTGACGCTGTTATAGCTGCAAAGGTTGGTCTGACATCATATTAAACCCTGTGGATTAAGAATGT
Source organism: Pterophyllum scalare (assembly GCA_024447675.2). NCBI lineage: Eukaryota > Metazoa > Chordata > Actinopteri > Cichliformes > Cichlidae > Pterophyllum > Pterophyllum scalare. Next base: position 42,906 of record JAMQGT020013913.1, read on the forward strand.
GATGTCACCCCAGTTTATATCATGCAAAGGCAGATGAGCAAATACTTTTGGCAATATAGTGTAGGATATGGCCCTGTGGCACTCCCTGTGCCAGAATCTGAGTAAGTGGAGTTGCTGGAGTAATATAGGCCTATTTTGCCTTCATCATCTAGTAACCAGCCAGGGTGCCTAGTCCTGTAGCCCCTCAGACAGACTGTATCCTGTCAGGCCACCAGGCTAGGATCATGCAGTCAACTGATAGTCAGCACTCAGTTGATCCCAGTAGTGCAACCAGAAAATCAAGCCATGATAGGAAACCTGCTCAGATGTTAACATTCGAGTCTTTAGGTGAACCCTCTTATCAGCCAATAGGCACAGTGAATACTGTAGGGGCCTATGGGGTAGTACACATGCCAGTATGGGGAATACAACCACCACATTTCCACCCAAACGTCATCCCCTATCAATCACTCCATCTTGTTGTACCATACCAGTTATTGCCCTGTGCTCCCTGTATGCCTTATGTAACTCCTACACAGGTGTATTGAGGGGAATGGAAAATGTTTTTATATAGTGTCTATGCATCAGCTGAGTGTTGAAAGTTTGAAAGTATGGGATTGGTTATGTGCAATGTCATGAGCCATTTTTCTGTGACGGGAACCGTGTAGCACACAAAAGATATGGTCACATTTTTATTGTTATTACATACCAACATAGTCAGTAGTTACAATATAATTATTCCAACTCTTTCTGATATCCATTTTTAAAACCTTAAGAGACTTTAATTCAGTTTTTATAGACTTTTCTTTTAGGGCAATGCCCCTAACCGTCAACAGGTGGCAGCAGGGCATCAGACAGCTGTCTAAAACTGCAGCAACATTCTAACATTGTCCCGTCTGCTCATTTCATCCTTCCTATCAGGTTTGTGTCATGTTTAAGCACGAAAAACACATTGAATTATAAGAGTATTTGAATGTAGTTCTAGGGGTCTACACCTAAGTTCAGAGTTGCATTTTGGTTAGTTTTATGTTAGACCCACTGGGCTTGCTAGCATGGCAGCTTTGTTGACACTGTGTCTGCCTGCTCCTTACTTGTTTGGGGGTTGTAATCTGAAATGCTCTGATATCTATGAAGTTGAGTACCAATATGCACTATATCTATGTATCTATCTCATGATGGTTGAGTGAGAAATGCAAACATTAAGAAAGTATGTTTAAAAAATTACTGTACATTGTGCAACATGTGATGTGATTACATACATCAGTGGCTGCTAGAATACATTTATGAACAAATGGAGGGATGCATAGTGGGAGGTACAGAAATGCAGAGGGATGAGAAAACCCCATGCAAGTAAACCTTGAGCTGTAATCATTCAGCAGGTACGCTGAGATTCTCTTCCATTATTCATTACTTCCTATCCTCATCCACTTCTCTGTATCTCTGTCATCACACATCGCTATCTTCCCATATAGCTTTCTGTCACTGCAGTGTTAAAGAGAACACAGGAAATAGAGAAGTGAGCGTCTATAAGACAGTTTCACGTTAACTTTTGCTGAAGTCAAAAATCTGGCAGCTATCTATCTGTCTGTCTGTCTGTCTGTCTGTCTGTCTGCCTATTTATGCTTGCACACAGTGTACTTGATTGCTTTCCTGCTGTTATGAGTGGGTTGCTGGCATTGTACAACACGCCCACAATGGGAGAACTGCTTTCTGATGTTTATTGTGTGCCACTTGAAGTGCATCAAACCTACAGGCCAAAATGAATTAGTAAACCAAATTACTGGGCTGACTAAAAGTCAGTGCCGCCTTACTTTCTGAAAACATTTTGAGACAGCAAGAATCAACAAGCCTCCCAGTGTTGTTTACTGCTGTAACATCACATCGATGAAAATATCTTGATGCATTTGGGCTCCACTGTTTTCCGTTTTTTTTTTTTTTTTTTTTTGTGCTTTAAGTCCATTTCAAGTAAAACCAACATGGGCTGGTGCATTTCACAGCACAACCCCTGCGGAGTCAAGTTACTCATGCATTAACATTAGAATTTTAAACTTAACTTAGATGACTCATGCAACAAAGCTGTCAGGCAGCTTCTGCAACACATGATCCTCTGGCAACCTTGAGCATTAAAAAGTGCTGGAAAAAGTAATTAATGTGTTTTCTACTATGACCTCAGATGAAGATTAAATGTGTGTGCATGACCATTGTGCATGTATCTTCATATCTACTTGAAGAACTCATTCCCTTGTATGTGACCTCATGTTAATTCCCAAAGGTTGGTGGTAAGACGCTCGTGGATTTCGTCTCGCTCTCTCTCTCCCCTCACACATGCCTGTCTTCATCTATGTGTGAAGACCTCTACAGAGACCTCTGCAATTGTGAATTACAGGCACATGAGCACAAAGGGAGCTCAGGTCAGAAGAGAGAGTCCCTGGTGATCACAGGAGGGTGGTGTGGTGGATTAAAGGCCAGTAAAACCAATACTGATCCTTCTTAAGAATAAAGGAAATGTAGGAGGTATTGGCTGAAAGGGTAAGGATGGACTCTGAAAAGACACACAAAGATATACTGTACACTTTTCAAGGAAAAAAATTGTGAGGAGTGGAGCTGATTCTTGTAAAGTCAAAAAAAATAAAAATCCAAGCAATTACTTATTCTTGCACTGGTAACACCAGTAGTCCCCAAAAGGTTAATATTCCAAGACTATAGCCACTATTTTGTGCCTAGTAATGTACAAATTCATTATTCACAACTTTGTCTCAGGTATCCTAATACAGCACCTTTATGCACAGTCAGTAGGGGGGAATCCCTAGTTGCTATTTCTGTTTTCCAACATATAAAGGAAGGTTAAAACTTTTCTAATGATTAACAGATCACCTGTATACCTTAGTAGCCAGTGTTTACACATGATCTGAAATAAATCAGTCACACACATGCTGATATTTTCAGATAACATGTAATAAATATCTGCTCCAAGACTTCCTCTTTATTGTGTTCAGTGTCTCAACTTTTGATGTCTGACCTTGAATACAAATTTATTTTAATTCAATTTAATAGTGCTAAATCACAACAAAAGAGATGAGCGAATGAGAAATGCTCACTGCATCGTGGGACCCCCCCCCCCAGCTGCCTAGGCCTATTGCAGCATAACTACGGGAGTTTTAAGCCTAATCTTAAAAATAAAGAGGGTGTCCGTCTCCAAAATCCAATCTGGAAGCTGTTTCCACAGAAAAGGGGCCTGAAAGCTGAAGGCTCTGCCGCCCATTCTACTCTTAAGTATGCTAGGAACTGCAATTAACCCAGCAAATCAAAGCAAAGCCAATTTATTAGGTTTTACAAACCTAATAAAAGGTAAAATTGATATCAGATTATTGTTATAGATTGTATTCCAGCCACTGAATTCCTGTTTATAGAGATTACCTAAAAACTGGACCACAGACCACTTTACTCCTAGTTCCTTTTTTATCTTGGTTTCTTTTTACCAAAATTCTTGTAGAATCAAGCCTTGCCACTCATCTGCCACTATACTTATGCATTTTGGGTTAAAAAAAAAAAGCGCCTAAAACAATAGCATTAAACACAGTATTAAACAATTAGAAAAAATAGACTTCCACTAAAGCAATAAGCATGCGACACACACAGAGCTTACTTGTTTGAAACATAATACAGCACTAAAAATGATACCGAAAGACCTCTTATACAACCACACAAGTCCTTAATATATATTTATGTAAACAAAAAAAAAAGGATAAATCAGCTTGAATTTTTGTGATTTTAAAAGCAATGCTGCCTCCTACAGTACCTCCAAACCCAGCAGTCCCTCAAAAGTATCCTTAAACTAAGGAGGCACAAAGTAAGTGTGCAGTAGTCCAAATAACATAGCAACAGCTATTGTAGAATTTTCTGACTCTTGTAAGATGAAAAGACAGTCCTGATGTCCTCTAGTTTGCTACAGGCTTCTGTGTTTTGGGAATATACAACATTCTCACTGTGGTATCCTCAGTGGATCCTTGAATGTTTAATAAGTACAACATCACAACTGTGCATCAAACCAAAACTGAGGAGCTTGTAAGATGCTGTCCCAAAATGTCCTTTAGTTGAATGTCTTAGCCTAGTGATGTCAGCCTGCCAGTACTGATTCATGCAGTGAACCCAGGTACCAGGAAGTTGCATTTTAGTAGTAGTAGAAGTGACTTCAGCATACTGTGAGGTCGAGTAGGTGTCCACTTGTCCTGTATTTTATCACATGAAGAGAGGTTCAGTAGTTTCAAAACAGTGTGTCCATAAACCAAAGCCTGAAGTTAAAACCACGCTGTCTTTGAATCTCACAGATAAGTTCTGTGACAGAGACAGGAAGTCTGTTGTGTAGCGCCAACCCTTGAAAGGTGATGTCTCCCAAGATCACTCTGCAGGCACACAGAGATCTCAGCCTGTTTAAAAAATTAAGATTTGTTTTTAAAAAAAATCCTTGCAAATATTTCATATACACTGCTAAAAAAATAAAATAATAAAGAAACGCTCAGAGTATAGCATTGAGTCAATTGAACTTCTTTGATATTGATCTGGTCAGGGGGTGTTAATCAGTTTCAGCTGCTTTGGTGTTGATCTTTGTGTTATTGTTGATTTGGCTAAAGTCAACATCACTACTGGTAGCAAGAGGCAATACGTGTACTGGACCCTACAGAGGCTGCACAGGTAGTCCATCTCCTCTAGGATGGTACATCAATGTGTGGCGTTACTGGAAGGTTTGCTTTGTCTCCCAGTACAGTCTCAAGAGCATGGAGGAGATTCCAGGAGACTCTAGGAGAGATGGACAGGGCTGTAGAGGGGTCTTACCCCATCAGCAGGACAGTATCTGCTCCTCTGTGCAAATGGAAACGGGATGAGAACTTCCAGAACCCTACAAATGACCTCCAGCAGCCACTGGTGTGAATGTCTCTGACCAAGCAATCAGAAACAGTCTTCCTGAGGGTGGCCTGAGGGGCCAATGTCCTCTAGTGGGCCCTGTGTTCAGTGCCTGATACTGTGGAGCCAGATTAGCATTTGTCATAGAATATCAGAATTGGCAGGTCCACCAGTGGTGCCCTGTACTTTTCACAGATGAGAGCAGGTTCAGCCTGAGCACATGTGACAGATGGGAAAGGGTCCTGGAGAAGCTGTGGATAATGTTATCCTGCCTGTAACATCATTCAGCATGAACAGTGTGGTGCTGGGTCAGTGATGGCCTGGGGAGGGATACAGATACAGCGTCTTAAAATTTGGCACCCCCAGCAACCGGCCAGCTATCAGCTAGTTCCCAGCCACTGGGAGTCCCCCCTCCTTAATCTCATAAATAGATACAATTCAAAAGAAAATTAAATAAAGAAAAAAATATTTTTGTGCACAAACGTCCTCATACTATAGCTCCCAAAGCAGATTGTCTGATACTGGAAGAATCAAATTTTACATTTGTTTGCTGGAATGTTACTTGTTGAGACTTATATTTTTGTGTCATGTTACAATTTCTTTTGATTTATGCCATAAATTTCTTTAAACTTTCATATTGTGCAAAAGTTTCAAGCCTTCATATTTTGCATAGGAGAAGCCATAATTTCACCTACTATAATTTTTTTACGTGCTCTCCCGGATTTATGATGATGGCCATTCAAGGTTGGTCTTTGAACATTGGCTGCTTATAAATTAATTTTAGTCCGGTCAATAAACTAGCCTGCCACATCATTTTCAGGGTTCTAGCCAGTGGCTGATCGCTATTGTTTATTAACAATCGCTGCATGTAAACAAGCATCTTATTTTCAGTGCATACAGAGTAGAGGCATCCACACTTCCCATCATCATCAAGTCACATGGCCCAGTCATTTTCATGTGCCTTCAGTAACCCCTAGGACCAACCATTATCACAGAATATTATATATATAATATTATTCAACTGTTCATTAGCAAGCTGACACAACATTTAGCATTTGCAAGCTAATGCTAATTAGCACCCACCCAACACACACACCCGATGGGCTGATTTTTTATTTATTTATTTTTTTCTGGTTAGAACCCTGATATTTTTCACTTTGATTTTTGTGATGTCTGTGAATTCAGACTTCTGTAGGTTGATCTTTGTCATTTCCATCAAATGATGTGGCATACTTTCAGTCCTAACGTAGTCCATATCAGTATGGATATCCACCACCTCATTGAGAGCTGTTGTGTTTTCAAGGTGTTCCTTATTTATTTATTTTTTAGGGGTGTAGTTTTAGGGTGACAATTATTTTTTTACAGTTTTTTTTTAAATCCATATTTACTGATGACAGTGAAAAAGAAACAGCTAACGTTAACACAGAACCTGAGCAATGACAGAACAAAGTGGAGACTGATTACTGCATTTCAAAGAGTGAATATCAGACATATATAAAATATCAAAATGATGCATTGGTTTTAAAGCCATTTCATTTTCAGCACTGAGAGGTACAGCATTCAGCACACTTCTTTCTTAACTTTGGAAGAGAAGTAATCTTTCCAACACGCAGCCCCTGTGAGGTGCATGCTGACAGGAATCTGAACAAGTCCAATTTTAGTGTAACAGCTTTCAAAATGCTGTTTTTTTTATGGTCCCACAAAATAAAAGTAAGGCCAGGTCCATTCAGTATTAACCACAGTATCTCACTGCCTCTCCTTATCATAGCAGTCCCTTTGCATTAGGGGACTACAATAGCTACATCTTTCTGTCCGTGTGCACTTTTACAGTGGCGGTGGCTGTGTGCAGGTGTTACTGCTCACATACTTCCAACAGAACAGCCACATCAACAGGAAAGAGCTGCATCAAAGTATCTTGTAGAAAAAAAATATAACCTAAATCTTCAGTTTGTAATTTCTGGGCCATCACTTCTGCACAGTCTGAGGTGCAGCCTGGTGGTGCTGAATGGACCAAATCATAATGTCCTAGAGGCTGTCTATTGGATTTTGGTCAGGTGAGTGTGGGAGCCAGTCAATGGTATCAATTCCTTCATCTTTCAGGACCTGCCTGCATACTCTTGCCACATCCTGAGCATTGTTGCGCACCAGGAGGAACCCAGGACCAACTACACCAGTGTAGGGTCTGACAATAGGTCCAAGGAATTCATCCCAATACCTAATGGCAATCAGGGTGTTGTTGCCTAGCCTGTAGAGGTCTGTGCACCCCTCCACAGATATGCCTTCACAGATACCGGTCCTAGTGATGGGTTAAGGACCTTCTATGGCCCTGTCCAGCTCTCCTAGAGTAACTGCCTGTCTCCTCCCTTCACCTCCTGCTACCAGTAGTGACACAGACGCTAGCCAAATGTAAAACTAATAATAATAATAAAATAAAAAAAAACAGTTGGAAAAGATGAGGGCTCCCACCTGTAAATCCCTTCCTGTTTTGGAGTTGTCTGATTGTTTCCCCTCTAGGGCACCTGTTGTTAAGTTCATTAACACCAAAGCAGCTGAAACTAATTAACAAGTCCCTCTGCTACTGAAATAAGCAGATCAATATCCCAGGAGTTTAACTGACTTGTTGCTATACTCTGATCAAAAAACTGTTCCTTTAATTGTTTTTTAGCAATGTATTAAAAAAAAAGCAACCATTTCAAAAACTGCATTTGTGTGAATTTCTTTTACTTTGTAGCAGCAGACATGGTTCAACAAGCCAATCATATCTTACACCATACATTAGCTTCTTTAACTGTTAGGACGCTGTTGGTACCATCAGTTAATACAGACATAGATGCAAGATTGTTACAGTCTGATAACATACACAGAGAAAATATTTCCAAAAATCATAATTCATATTATATTTGGTTTGATTTGATTGGATTTGATTATTATATCATTTGATGATAGTTAACGTTAAGTGTTATGTTTGCCTTTTGTCAGCCTACATAAAAATACAGACAAAAAGACTTCCTTAATAAAAATTCAGATGTATAAAGGGTCTGCAATCTTTCTCAATAGTATTTCAGTTTAAATATGTTTAAATGTTTATTAACCTTTAACGTGTACAACTTCAGACCCACAGTAAAGTTTCCAAAAAAAAAAAAAGAAGACAAAACGGAGGATGGTGCAGTCGCTTTTTCTCCAATTCATCTTTCCAGGAGGTGGAGCTTCAGTAGAAACGATGATTACTTTCTTTCAGTGTGAGTCAATTGTGGGGGCTCACCACCTTTGCTCTTCTGCTTGCTTGGTTGCGATGGTTTTAGCAGTGCTTTTCTGCAATTATGCTACATGATTTTTTTTCCCATCTTTATTTTATGCTTTATAGAAGTGCTAAGCTAACATGGACAAGCAGTCACTGGCAATGTGGATGTTCAGGTGCAAATCTGAACATCTGCAGAACAAATGTCTCTGCTAAGGAGGCTTTTGTGATTTAATAAAAGCTCTGGAACAACAAATAAATGTATCTTGTGAGAGGTTTTGTGGTGTTTTGCTGGTATATATTTCTAATGTCTTTTTATTTAAACATTCAGGTCATTTTAAAAATAAACTTGGGATAATGTTAGTGATTATGTTTTAGATTTTAAAATAATTACTCTAATATGGCTACTAAGCAAGATGATTACAATTGTGAATTAGATAAACAGAATACTAAAATTTTGTTCTTAGTGTTTATAGTGAGTATTAATACAACTGTATAGCATTTATCTCTCAGAAAGTTTCTGTGCTGATCAGTGCTATTTAGATATCCCTCGGCAAGCATGACACACGAGTTCTCAAGTGCAGGCCACAGATTTTATTTTTTTCGTTGTATATTTATGCCTTTAGAAATCAATATAAATCCATAAACAACACAGGAAAGAGCAAACCTTCCAAGTGTCCTGTAGAGATCATCAAACAGACATTTGGCAGAATTCATTAGTAAAAATAATATACAAATATATCCCATGTCCTCTAAATCTTCATACTACACCAATAAAAGTTAAAATGTCATGAGAAAGCACAAATTCATGAATCGTGGGCAGCTCTAAGCGTGGTGAGAATACTCTGACAATGGGGACAAGGCAAGATATGTCAGTTTTAAAGCAAAAATATATTACCGAAAGTATTTGTTAAAAGTCTGTGACCTCATTTGGCACTACATTACCTATGATGCACCTGTTTATTTTAAGAAGAGGAAGAAACAGTCTTTATTGTCCCACAGAGGGGAAATTTAGGTGTAACAGCAGCCACAGATATTAAAAAAATTTACATTGTTGAAAAGAATATATATATATATAAAACAGGACAATATTAACAACAACAACAACAAAAACAATAATAATAATAATAATAATAACAATAATATATATTGTACAGAAATGTTGAAAAATTTTTCACCAATTTTGTTGTTCTACTTGCTCGTAGGTAGCAAGCTATTTTTTGTGTTTCGGTGGGGCTCAGTGCCATGAGAACAGCATCCACGGAGCAGGAATCGCCATCCACTGCCAATCCTTTGCTAATCTTGTGTGTATGAGTGCTGTGTGCATACTTTCTTCTTATGACATAACCACACACACACACACACACACACACACACACACACACACACACCCACATCTACACACCTAGAAATACTCACATCAGCGTCTGTACCTTCATCATCTCCCATGTACCTGCTTCTATTGCCGCCTCAATAAACCTTCTAAGCTGTACCATTGGAGTTGGCCTGTTCCTTCTGACCGAGGACGATGCAATTGACGAGCGATCTGCAATCAGCGCACGTTAGACGCATGCAGTCTCTTACAGTATTCACTCATCCATCCAAATCATTGAATTCAGGTGTTCCAGTCACTTCCATGGCTACAGGTGCATAAGCCAAGCACCTAGGCATGCAGACTGCTTCTACAAACATCTAAGAAAGTCGCTCTCAGGAGCTCAGTGAATTCCAGTATGGTACCGTGATAGGATGCCAAATGTGCAACAAGTTTCCTTGCCATTAAATATTCCAGTCGACTGTTAGTGGTATTATAACAAAGTGGAAATGATTGGAAATGGCAGCAACTCAGCCACAAAGTAGTAGTCCATGTAAATGCTAATGGACTGGCACTTTGCTACTCTATTTGAGCATTCAGATTGCAGAGGGTTAGAGATCAGTGGATGCTGAATCCCATAGTAAACAGAGGTCACCAATTTTCTGCAGAGTCAGTTGCTAAAGACCTCCAAACTTCATTGGACCCTCAAATTAGCTCAAGAACAGCATGGAATGGGTCTCCATGGCTGTATCCAAGCCTTAGATTATCAAGTGGAATGCAAAGCATCATATGCAGTGGTGTGAAACACTCCGCCACTGGACTCTAGAGCAGTGGAGACATGTTCTCTGAAATTCTTGGACCCATTGTCAGATCCTACACTGGTGGAGTGGGGTCCTAAGTTCCTCCTGGTGCACACCAACTGAGCATCATCAGCCTCATGTGGTGAGAGTATGTAGCCAGTTCCTGGAGGATGAAGGAATTGATACCACTGACTGGCAACCACACTTTCCTGATCAAATCCAATAGAGCACCTCTGCAGCATTATGTTTCGGTCTGTCCAACCAACCAGGTTGCACCTCAAACTGTTCAGAAGCTCAGTGATGCCCTACTCAAAGCATGGGAGGAGATCACCCAGGACATCATCCGTCATCTCATTAGGAGCATACAAGCACATGTGGGCCACTGAAACTACTGAGTACCATTTGGAGTTGCTGCAATGAATTGTAAGCAAAATGGACTATCCTGTCATATCAGTTTTTCACTTTGATTTTTTTTTGTGTTTCTAAATTAATTTCCATCAAATGATGTGGCAGCTTCCGTTCCTAACATATTACCCAGTCCATATTAGTATAAATATCCAGCATGATTTTTTTTTCCTATTGAGATCTGACATTTTTTCAAAGTCTTCCTTTAATTTTTTTAAGTACTGTATAATCCATCTACGCCTAGCCTAGATATGAGAAGAATTTTAAGGTGCCAAGGAGGGTTCTTCATTTGTATGGTCATTTCTACCTCATACCTCTTACAAATCCACCCTGTCTTTTCTCCCCCTTCTCCTACACCCACTTATTTGGCCTAGCCTTTGAGTCACTCTAATCTTGTTCACCGAATCTCTTTTGAAATTCACATAACACTACCTCAGTCCCCGTTCCTCATTTGCTGTTCACCCTGTCTGACAGTGCCCTTTGAGGGTCAAGTCTTCAAGTAAGACACAATGGAGTGTATCATGTGTGCATCCTTTAATCACATCCTATTTTTCAAAATGAATCCTATGTACAGTATTCCTCCCCAGCATGACCACCACAACCTACACACAGTAGAGAGAGGTGCATTAATATATAATTCATTATACATGCCTTTGAGCCAAAGCTACTATAGACTCACTGAGTTGTGGAGACTGGGCCATAATAAGCAGTCTTTGTGGATAGGAGGCAGGGCACATTCTTCTAATTTAGTTGAAATATGATGCGCCTTACACTGCTTGTCAGTTGCACACTCATTATGCATTTATGCACGTTTGTGCTGCAAGAACATAATAATAATAATAATAAAAATAATAATACTGATTAAAATTTGATTGAGTCCATAGCTTGTCTTCTTGGAGCTGTCTTATTTTCAGTCGGGTTTTTATACATATAATTCAAATATTACAGGCCTTGAAGGATGAAAGGAGATGAAGAAATAACAAGAAAATGAAGAGAAGAATTATATTCTAACTATATCTGCAGCTCCAGATTTCCAACTCTGTAAATAGCTGATATATGGAGAAAAACAGGAAATAGACATGAGAGTGATGGCAGGAAGAGATGGTCCTTGTTTAGAAAGAGAGTGGCACACACACATTCATCCACACACATCAGCGATGATTTAGGGCCATGGCCTGGTATCCCTATGACTTTCAAAGCAGGCAGGAAGCGGAAATGAAAAGGCGATAACACATAAAATAATACACAAGCATAATAATGTGCATAGTATCACACACACCCACACACACTTGTGTTAAATGTCACTCAGCTCTGGTTATATTGAAGTCTGGTTGTGTGTCCAGAGCAGACAATAATGACTGACAGAGTCTGAATTCTGCTGTAATTTACACGACAGCCTGAGACAACTCCTCACTGCAAGTACACACATTCACAAATATATTCAGGGACCCACATAAAAGGGCAAGTTGTAATGATGGATGATCATTATTAAAGGTGGTCCTAATTGGCTGTTGGTCATTGCGGTCATCTGCCTATGTAGGTGTTTTGTGTGTCTGTTTAATATGACCTAACGAGCATATCTCATTTACAGTACTAATCCTGAACATTGGCAGGTTAATATTGTCCCAGTTTGATCACAGGGTATAATAAGGATTTTGGTTTGGTGTCAGGGTGGTACATTACCGCCTCATTTCATGTGAATTTGTGCATGTGTGAGTGTCTGTGTGTGTTTGTTTAGGTTTGTGTGCATGTGTGTGTGTGTTACACTGGTACCAGACTGGAAGGCACAGCAGGTGGGCCAGCAGCATTTCAGGGAGGCATGCACACTGCTAATTACTATCTGGATCAGTCATGTTGTTGGTTGGCATCTGTGTTCATGTGTCACCCTGGTGAGAGGAAAGAAAGATAAAAACTAGATGCTGTATGTTCTCTTTATTAACGTGGCTGGTGATAGCCGGATGGGAGTTAACGGTAAAGTCAGAGTTCCGAACTCTGGAGCTGGGATTTCAGGTGGAATTGCTTTCTAGAAGACGTGGAGGATTTTCTTTTTTTCTGAATACGTGATAATTTCTCATACAATAATACTAGCGTGGTGGAATTAGTGACTTTCACCTTCCTGATGTCAGTTTTAAATTTGTGACATGTCAGAATTATAGTACCATGTGAAACTGTGGTAATGATTCCAGCATCACCAGCATTAGTATTTATAACACTTTAACATTATAAATACATAATCTGTTAGCGCCATTGGTTGTCCTGCTGGATATCATATTACTACACTCTGTGGGCTACCATCCACCTCTGCAGTGATGGTATTACACTGGAAAGTTTTACAAACTTTCATCAGAGACAACTGGGATTCATTGGATGTTTATGGTGAACAGGGCCTAACTGACCTTCCTCCTCTTTGGACTTCATCCTCCCCTCCCGCTGACATCTGATGCACAGTTGGTGACTGTGACATAATAACTAACAGGGTGCAATATGTGAAAAAAAAATCAGAGGGAGCTTGAGTTTGACACATTTTTATTTATGAAAATAATTCAAAAAGTAGAACCTTACACTATGAAGTCTGTTAGTGTATTTATTATTAATTGCTGCTGTGAATGTAAAATTTATCAGTCAAAAGTTTGGACACACTTACCCATTGATATGAATGGGTAGGTGTGTCAAACTTTTGATTGGTCTGGAAATGGTCAAGTAAGTAAAATTTTATTTATATATCACCTTTCGAGATCAATATCACAAAGTGCTTCACAGCAAAAAAATAAATAAAAAAAATGCTAGAACATTAAAAGCAAGAAGTTATCTTAGCTCAAGTTCAAAAAGCTGCTTTTTAACAGAGACCACCAAGTCCATAGACCTCAGGCTCAGAGGGAGAGATTTCCAGAGTCTCGGAACCCCTGTCACAAAAGCTCTGTCTTCTTTAGTTCACAGCTTTGTTTGATGGACAGCCAACACGCCCTGATCGCAATTAACTTGGCAATAATTCTTAAGTGACAGAAGCAAGAATGAACCACAGATTTAACATGAGCATCCAAAGTGAAAGCTGAGTCAAAAGTTATACCAAGGTTTCTGATAGAAGATTTTGCAAAAGTTACAAAGGGACCTAGAGTTTCCATTACTTTAGACACAAATCTGTCGGCGGCACAGCAATCGGTAGCTTAGAAATATATTGGGGATTAAAGGAGACATATATTTTAACTGAATGTCATCTGTGTAGCAGTGATATGAAATGTCCTTAAAAGTGCTCAAAATATGCTGAAGATGGAACAGATATAACAGAAACAATAAAAGTCACAAAACAGAACCCTGTGGCACACTGTTGGCAAGAGAGCGGAAGATGACCCGACTTTAGAAGCAGCCACAGAAAAGGATTGTTCAGATAGATATGAAGAGAACCATTCCAAAAGCAGACCCCGATACACACACTGGGCCAGCTTTTCGAGCATAATGTGATGGACAACAGTATCAAAGGCAGAAGTCAGGTCCAACATCAGCAAAGCAGATCATTCTCGTGCATCACTATGCATCAAACTGTCACTGGGGATACTAAGAAGAGCTGTTTCTTTATAATGAGCTCTACAAAAGCCAGACTGTACAATTGTATGATGTTTAGCTACAACCACTTTTAAAAATCAAGAACAGACACTGAAAATGCTGATGGAGAAATGTTGTTTCTCACATTACCGATCTTTTTCTACAAAGAAAGTAAGAAAGTTTTTACAATCTTCATTTAAAAGAAATAGGACAGGAGGTGAAGCAGGAGTAACAATATCACTAATAGTGTGAAATACCACCTTAGGACCTTGCTCTTTGAAACCAAGTTTGAAAAATAGACAGCCCTCACATCTCAGACTGAAGTGTTGAAAGGAACTAAAAGATCCTTTAAATGAATGAGGTGAACGTGTAAATGAGTTTTTCCGCCACAAGCGCAGAACTTTTTTCCAGGAATGCTTTAAACGGTGAATACTGTCATTTATCTGAGGGGAAGAGTTTTAAACAGGTGCTAATCTTGTTTTAACACAAGAGGACATACTTTATACATGAAAATGGAAGGGCAATATTCATTTAAAAAGATTTGTTGCTGCATCAACATCATTACAAGGGAAAAATAAATAAATTAAAAGCACTACAAAATATAACCCAAAGTAAAAACAAAGTGTTTGTACTTTGGTTTGTCTGGGTACAGACACATACTGGGTAAAATGAAAAGAATGCATGACACTGATAAAATCTCTGGCAAAGATGTCAAGAGTCATTGTCAATATGTGTATATTGTGTGTATATTGAAATCCCCAGCTATAACCAGTCTGGACAGCTTCATGCTGGAGGATAAAAAGTCACTGAACTCCTTTAAGAACAAACTATTTGGGCCACATGGATGACACACCACAGCACAGTAAAAGGGATCCTTATTCCAGACTTTAATCAGCTGTAGGTCAAATGATGAAAAATGTCCTACCTGCACTGAACAGGATGAGAACCAGTTTCAAAACACTGCAGCAAGACCTCTTTCTCAACTGGTTCTCCAAGGGTTGCTGATGAAGGAATAATGCAAAGTTTGATGAGGGATGAATAGACAGAATCACACTGGAGTGAAAGATTGCTGCCACTCCTCCTCCTGGCCCACGTGCTTTGAGAATTCTGAGTTAGTATGACACACAGGCGTTGATTTATTTAAACCAACGTGTTCATCCTGCTATAAATTCATTTACTAACAAAACTGATTTACACTCTCTAGGCTCTAGGTAGTAGGGTTACCAAATAACTGGGATAGTACAACTGAAATGAGGGAAACTGCCAAGAAGGTGTGTTTGGTATATTCGTTGGACAGTTGAAGTGGAAAGAGACTTGGTAGTGGAATGAGGAAGTAAAAGAAAGTATTCAAAGGAAGTGGTTAGCAAAGAAAAAGTGGGATAAGCATAGATTTGAAGAAAGTAGACAGGAGTACTGGGAAGCTAGGTGTGCAGCAAAGACAGGTGACAAAGATGAAAAAGGTGAAACAGAACTGGACGTGGCAGAGTTGAAAATGCAAAAATTTTGAATATATCAAAGGAACGGCTCAGTTGAGCAATTTGGAGACAGTGTAAGAGAAGCAAGACTGAGATGGTTTGGACATGTGCAGTGGAGGGATAGTGGTTATACTGGACAAAAGATGTGGAATATGGATCTGTCACATAGGAGTAAAAGAGGAAGACCACCATGTGGGTTCAGTTACAGAGGTTTGTTGTGGCAACCCCTAAAGGGAGCAGCCAAAAGTAGAAGAGGTTATTCATAATTAAAATTTTATATTAGAATATTTAATGTTTGAAATATATCATGATAAATAATGAATAAACAATATTAATGCAAAATAAATAGGGTATAGTTAGTTATTAGCTATCCTAGGATACTTAAAAGTAGAATGGGAGGCAGAGCCTTCATCTTTCAGGCCCCTCGTCTGTGGAACCAGCTCCCAGCTTGGATTCAGGAGACAGACACCCTCTCTGTTTTTATAATTAGGCTTAAAACTTTCCTTTTTGATCAAGCTTATAGTTAGGGCTGGATCAGATGACCCTGAACCACCCATTAGTTATGCTGCCATAGGCCTAGGCTGCTGGGGGGGGGGTCCCATTTAATCATTAATTATTATTAATCTCTGGCTCTCTTCCACAGCATGTATTTTGTCCTGTCTCTCTCCCCTCAGCCCCAACCGGTCGCAGCAGATGACTGTCCCTCCCTGAGCCTGGCTCTGCTGGAGGTTTCTTCCTGTTAAAAGGGAGTTCTTCCTTCCCACCGTCGCCAAGTGCTTGCTCATAGGGGGTCGTTCTGACTGTTGGGTTTTCTCTGTGTTATTGTAGGGTCTTTACCCACAATACAAAGCGCCTTGAGGCGACTGTTTGTTGTGATTTGGCGCTATATAAATAAAATTGAATTGTTGTGAATCACAGATGATTTGACATTTAAATATGACAGCAGAATACTGTCCAATTTGAGAGCTTTACATCTTCTGATCAAACATAAGATATCCATCTGGTGCATGGCATATCCACAGAATTTCATGGCCAGAAAGTATTTACTTCCAGTTTGTTAAAAACAAACAAAGAAAACTCTAATTACCATTTCACAAAGCCAAACCAAAGAAATACAGTTTTACATGGAGGATAAATATCAAAATCATTTTTACTGAGCTGTTGCCAAAAAATATTGAATACAATAATAAGTAGTGTAAAAATGTGTTTTTCTTGGCTTCTGAATAAAACCATGAATTTGGGCAATGCCAGCAAGAAATTAAGGTTGCTGTGCCCTCAATAGTGAAAGTAGGCACACATTACCCTGCAATGACCAAAAAAAATCATGTTGCCATAGTAACAATATCATCCCTGATCTTAATAGTAGTATATAGTAATAGTTTTGATGGAATGATATGAAAGTGAATTTTTAATTTGATATTTTTTTTCACCCATACGCAAATGAAGCAAGGTGCATCATACAAGCAAAAAGAAATGTCTGCAGGTGGTATCAGAGTCAGCATACAGAATTTATAGAGGGTATCACTATTAATGGACTTAGACTTCAATAGCACTTTTCCACACTATTTGAGCACTCAAAGCACTTTTTTACTACAAGCCTCATTCACTTGCATTTATATAAGCATGTTTTCCTATGTCTAAGCACTTTTAACCTAATATTCACACATTAACTCTCCGATAGATGCATCAGGGGCAACTTGGGGTTCAGTATTTTGCCTGAGGTTACTTCAGCATGCAGACTAGAGGAGCTGGGGACTGAACTACTGAGCTTCCACTTATTAGGCAACCTGCTCTACCTACTGGGCGACAATCACTAATGTTGAAAAAACGTATTTTTATTGTATTTGATGCTAATATATTGTCAATTCTTAATTAATGTATGACAGGTACAGACTGCAAACTAACACATCTAGAACTTAATGTAGATTGATCGTTTCAATCCTTTCCTGAAGAAAGATATCTGGACAGCGCCATATATTGCTCTAAATATCATTCAGTAATAATGGTGCCTCCAGCCTGGAAAACATGGCATCCATGTTATTCAAGAAAAACCACAGGAAAGTTTTCCACTTTGCCTTAACCTTTTAACACGACCATGTCGTCACATCAAGATGTGTTTCAAATGTCCCACCATTCACGTACTTCTGGCAACAGCACAAGTGAAATTACCATAATATCCAGTCACTTCAGCAAACACTAGATTTGCACAGTCTCTGGTATGGTGCCCAAACCCTCACAAACTATAAACCTCCATCACAGTCCTGTGAAATTACCATCATATTGCTTAATAGCCTCAATGACTTCTTTGACTGCTTTGAAACACAACATAATGCACCGGCACAGAAGGCTAGCCGCCCCCCCTCCCCCCCAGATGAGCAGTCCATATACCTGGCTCCAGCATAAAGAACCCTCTGCAGGATTGAGCCACATAAGGTAGCTGGCCCAAACAACATATCTGGTTATGTTTTGAAAGGACTGCCTCAAGGCTGTGCTCAAGGATGTCTTCACTGGCATCTTCAACATCTCTCTGAGTCAAGCTGTTGTCCCCATGTATCAAAGCTGCAACCAGAATACCAGTACAAAAGAAACTCCTTTCATCCAGTTCTAATGACTATCGGCCAATAGCACTGAATTCCATCATTATGAAGTGCTTTGAGTGACTGGCCATCCAATACAGCAAGTTCTGCTCTTAGATTTCAGTTCAGCATTCAATGCAACCATTCCCCAGCAGCTTTGGACACACTTTGGACTCAAAACCGCTCTGTGTAAATGGGTTCTGGACAAAATGTGTGGGTCAGTGGTAACACACTGAGCACAAGGGTGTGCTCAGCCCACTGCTCTTCACCCTGCTGACCCATGACTGTGCACAAACCACATCATCAAGTTGATGACACCACTGTGGTGGGCCTCATTACTAGCAATGATGAAGCCAACTACAGGAAAGAGGTGAGCCATCTGGTCCGATGGTACAAAAACCACAATCTCTTCCTGATTATGGAGAAGACCAAATATATTGTAATAGACATCCACAACATCTCCCAATGACCATCAATGGCATTGCTGTGGAGAGGGAGAACAGAACCAAAATCCCGGGGGTGTACATCTCTGAGCTGTACACCCCCAGGATCCAACAGCATCATGTCTGCAAATTGAGGAGAGCACATGTTCCACCCCCATTATGTGCTCATGCTACCAGGGCACCACAGTGTCTCCTCACTTGCTGCATCACTGTGTGATATCGAGGCTGCCAGAAGACCTTGCAATGCATAGTGAATATAGCCAGCAAAGTCACTTTGCCCTCCCTCATGGACATTTTCAACACCCACCTCACCTGCAGATCCATCAGCATTGCTGGTGATCCCTCCCACCCTTCCCACTTTCTTTGCGGCCTCTGGTCTTCAGGGAGGAGGTGCCGAAGCCTCCGGGCTCACTCCACTAGACTGTCAAACAGCTTTATTCACCAGGCTGTCAGGAGACTTTACTCTGTCCACCACCTCCCCTCTCTGTCCCCTACCCCTGGACCGTAACACGACTTACACATGGACTCTATCTTAGCTGGTTGCACACAAGGACTCAGTACATTCAAATATTCGTTGCACTTTAGTACAAACAGTTGCAGTACTTTTATACTTGCTGTTGTTGGTTATTTCCACTACTATGGTGGAAAATGACCAACTACGGTCCATTACTGTATATTTTTTACATTATATTTATTAATATAAATGATACATTTATTTGATCCACTCCATTAATATATTGACATAAATATTATCATTATATTTATTTATTATATTTATATATATTATTTATATCTATATTATATATTCAGGTACATCACTGTTACTGTATTTGCACTACTGCCGTTGCACAAGATGTACATATAGGTTTAAATATTTATATATTCCCTGGATTATCCTTTTAACTCTTTTTAACTCTTCTTTCTATACTTACGTAAGAGAAAAACAGTATTTTGATTCTTCACTATGTCCTGTACATACAGTGAATTGACAATAAAATTCTTTGAAATTTAAGGGCATCTAGCATACAACAAAAGCCCTGGAAGTAGGGGGGCAAAGGGGCCCCCATGGTCACTACTTGACCTAAAATAATTATTTTGATTATAGAAAGGACAGCTGACATGTTTCAAGAGCTTGAAAAAAGGCAACTGGACTTCTTTAACCCTGTAACACCCTGGTTAACACTGAGTGTATCACTGCTGAGGTGGCTGATCAAAGGAGCTTTGAATTACAGTAATTAAACAACCATTTGTCCTATTGGAAAAATTCAAGCAGTTTCTGAATGCTGAGAAATTGTGCTTCACAGCCAATATAGGGTTATTATGGTAATTGTTGCCGGATGTTGACGAAAGGTGACAATTTTGAAGTACGTTTTGTCACAGACGACACACTATGTAATTATAGGGTTACATTTTTTTGAAGAAGTTTCACCTCTTATCCAAGAAGTTTCTTCAGTTCTAAAACCAAAAGGTGGATAGTCTACCTCTTACGCAAATTTAAACCATAGTGGGGGTTTTACCGTTTGGAGGAGGTCGTTGATCCACTATTAATAATGTGCGTCATCACACAAGCCAAGGTGTGAAAAGGCATGGGTTATTACCACCAAGAGTAAAACTAGTGCAAGACCTTGCCCCACCCTATCATGTGACCTACTGAGGTCACCTGAAATAATGTATGAGTACGAGTTGAGGTGTCTGGGAAGGGCTTTCCAGACTGCACTGTAGGTGGCTGACAGCTCGTGTTGTAAGCCATCACCTCTGTTCAGGCATGGTTGTTCACAGCAGACGTAGATAGGCTCTTTTACTCCTCTTTCAAAGCATCTGTCTTCGTGGTCCAAAAAGTGAATATTGGCATCCTCAAAAAAAGTGTCCTTTATCCTTTAGGTGCAGAAGCAGAGTCTTGTCCTGTTGAGGTGGCTCTTCTATGTTGTGCGAGGTCCAAGCATTCCTCACTGCACTGCACAGCATACACTATGTTGCTTAGCTTGTGTTTGGGTGTTTTATCCTTGGCGTGAACCAGTTTTTTTAGTGTGCAGCTGGGTCTGAAGCATCAGTGGTAGGTAGACAAGTAAAAAGTGAAACCATGAAAGGATCCTATGGTTTCATCTGGATTCAGTGTAAGTTTGCTGACCTTGTTGGTGAAGTCCATTAAGTTTTTGATGTGATGGGATGTGTTACCCACAAGTGGCGCTAAGATGGTGGCCAGGTGCTTGCAAATGTTGTAGGTGACTGAGTTTATACTGCTAACAATGGGTCAGAGTGGGAGTCCTTTGTGGATCTTCCATGTAGGTATGATGATGCATTCCCAGCATTAAGGCGGAAGTATTTAGGAAGTCAATGGCTTTTTCCCTTTTAAGATTTTGTAGGTCACAGATGATTTTCTTCTTGCAGTTGCTTGTGGGATCTCACCATAAGGCTTCTTACGTATTGCTGCCACTGAGGAGTGTTGCAATTTTGGTGTGAAAATCAGTTGAGTTTAGAACAATGGTGCACCTCCCCTACCGGCTGGTAGTATGGTAATGCTTTGGTCTTTTTTTTTTCTTTTTTTTTTAAGCCTGTCATGTCTGGCAGATCTTGCAAGCAGAACTGTGATCTGAATGCATTGTTGTGCCAAACATATTTGCTCTTTCAAGATGAGCTCTATAGGTTCTTCATAGACTCTTCTTGTTAATGTTTGACCCTTTATTTTATTTATTTGAGTTATTTTTATCATGCTATGTAACAAACTCTGTGCCAGAGCTGACAGGCTGAAGAAAAAGAAAGGAGAAAAGAAAAAGGGAGAGAGAAAGAGAGCGAAAAAAAATGGAGAGTAGAGAGAAAATAGAAAAAAAGGGGAAAGTGCACAAGTAAAGAAACGTAATAGTTCATCACTGGGGGGCGACCAGCGAGGAGCGGCAGGGAGGCAAGGCACAAGGCCCAGACCCAGTTCCAGCCATATATCCAAACACGCACGCACACACACATGCACACACACATACACCTATATACACAGATACACACACACTCACCCACCCAAATACACTCACAAAGACTGTGACAAATGCACAAAGACACACATTCATCCATGCCCTTCTTTAGACTTCTGCGGTCTGAAGAAGACCAGGACCGCATCATGTGCAAAAACCCAGAGACGGGATTCTGAGGTCACCAAGGTGGAAGCCTTCCGCCACTTGGTTACGCCTATAAATCTGCCCATAAAAATTATGAACAGAATTGTGACAAAGGGCAGCCCTGGCGAAGTCCACAACCGACAGGAAATGAGTCTGGTTGCCGGCAATACGGACCAAGCTCTCGCTGCAGTTGTACAGGGACTCAATGGCCCACAACAACGGGCCAGACACCCCATACTCCCGCAGCACCTCCCACAGGATACCCCGAGGGACGCGGTCAGATGCCTTCTGCAAGTCCACAAAACACATGTAGACTGGATGGGCAAACTCCCACACAAAAACACGGTGAAATATGGAGTCCTTTTCATATTTTTTTTCCATAGTGCCACTGTTCCACAGCAACAATTTGCATCCATCATATCTCATCTGTTGAAAAGTATGACATTTACAACAACCATGGTATAGAAGGTCTCATTTTTTAAGGACACAATTTAACTGGTTCTTGATTAATCTGCAGAAATAATACACTACTACGTATTTGGGATAAGTTTCATGCGTTATTTATGAAATGCATACGGAAGGTTTTGGTATGTAGAAGGGAAGTAAACGAAAAGGTCTTTACCATAATCGTTACTGAACTGGATAATGTCTGTCATGCTTATTTGTCTTTTCCTCCTCTTTTTTTTTGGTATTTACTTTCAATGAAACTTCATCATTTTTTATTTCCATTTTCCTGGCTCTGTTTCAATGGATTACTGAGTTCTTAGAATATTTGTGTTTGATCAGCTTTCTTTGAGGCTACTATTTAGAATTTTTTTTTACCCTTGACACTGTTGGATTGTGCTGGTGGGTTTCAGGGCACAAGAGTGCTACTAAGAGTGGAAATCAGAGGGTATCACACAATGTAGGTCATTGTTTATCAGATTGAGTAGTTTGTAATTCTTGCTTTTAAGAAGAGTTTGTTTTCAACAAACTGTTTTTGATTCCTTGCAACTTTCTCACAGAGAAACATAAGAGGTTCTGTGAATAGGCTGCTATTTTTTAAGCCATACCACATTATCCCTACAAGTTTGCTAGTACTTCTTGTATCTCGCCACTTTCTTCCTTCTGTCAACAAATTTCCATTGAGAAAACAAATGTTAACACGACCTTTTAAAGCTGATAAAAAAGCCATTTCATTAGAAATGTACCGATTGCTAATTCTTTGCTGCCACAAAGGATTTACCAACACCAGATGCTCCCTAAACAGGTGCTGGTGGGTTTATCAAACAGCAGTTAAAGTCTCCCTCTCTCTGCAAACACACACACACACACACACACACACACACATATATATATATATATATATATATATATATATATATGTCTCTACACAATGACACAGCTTTTATAATTTTGCCGCTGTACACCACCACAGTGAAATTTGGGAGAATGAGCTACCATCTAAATAGTGTTAGATGTAGAAGTAGCTCAGATTCAGCCAAATGCAGCAAAACTGATCAGAAGCCACTTCACAGTGCAAATGGTTAGAGACCCAAAACATATTCCAAAATCCTCAAAGTTCCTACATGCATGCGAACACACCACCAACTTCTAGCCTCTCAATGGGAACTACAGCATTTTCAGTGTCTCTTGTGTTTCCATGTAAACGGAGATCGTTTTTGAAACTTTCCTGTCTGAACGTGTTACTTTTCAAAAACGGAAACAGTAAAATGACACCCTCTCCACTGAAAATGTTCTCGTGTAAACCGGGCCTAAAACAGTTTAGGAAAATACAAACAGAAGGACAGTTTTTATGAGATTGTTTTGCTTTCTGTCAGCGATTCCTTGAAATAGGACCATGCACTCTTGCAGAGAGGCACAGAGTGACATTTGGGCTTGGATTTAGAAGTCGTTGTCCTGTGGGGGTAGGAGAGCACCAAACCTGGCACAGACGAATCCACTGTAATACTAATGATAGTCTGGGCTCTCTTCCCTTTCTACAAAGGTTTTTGCCCTTAAAATTACTGTAGCAATTTACCAGACATGTACAGTATTAATTTATTTCATCCAAAGATGTGGACACTTTTTTTTTTGGTGTGCCGCTTTCAGCGGATGCATTTTTTTATTTTAAAGGAAAACACAAAGCTGTTTGTGGCAGGCAAACCAGTGCATTTTAAAATTATGCCATCCATACATTATTTTTAAACCTAGTGATATGACACCAGTTGCATGCAGTTTTTGCACCAGTAAATAAAAAAATAAAAATTAAATACTGCTGTGTTCTGTTTTTCACGTTTTGTGTGTATCTGTTGTTACATTTGGTCCCTTTCACAGCAGAGCAGAGTAATAAAATGAAGAAGTGATGAATTAAGTAATACCAAAAGTGAGCATGCAGGACTGCAAACTTTGCCACTATCACTTTTAATTTATTTGGAAAGTCAGTGAGTCAGGAGCACATGATTATTCACTGTAGTTGCATAGGGCCAAATCTTTGGGTCCGTCTCATGAAGTAGCTTTTCGCTGAATCCCTCACCCTAAATATTTAGAACAGAGCATCACATATTTCTGCTATATTTCCTTCTGTATGCACATGTGCAGCAGAATACATACAGGCATATAGTATTGTTGCGCAATCTCAGTGCTTTCTGTTGTATTACATCTATAATGCATCGTTCACTGACAGAACCCAACAATAATCTATTTACGTTTACATTTTGATTTAGTTTTTGTTTAAAATCATCAGCAGTGCAGCTAAATAACTGTTTTATGCTTTCATGTTGGCAGCAGGCAAGGGTGGAGGTCCTGGCTGTCGAGGCTGACTACTGGGACATGAAACGTCATCTCTCTGGTAGGGAAGGAGCCTGGCTAGTGCGTAAAGCTGAGTGATACTGGCTGATATATTCAGGCTGACCTCAACATCTGGCCTGGGCTCTGGAACCAGACTCCTGGAGAGAAGCTGGACTCTGTGCTGGACATTTTGCCCTCAGTGAGAGGCAGCAGGCTTGGATGGATGTCCTTGTATCTCCTCAGCTTGCTGCCTGTACGTAGACAAGAGGGTCATTTCCCTGTGCCTTGGGGCCAGGGAACGAGTCCTGATTGTTGTTGCGCTAAAGTGCTGAATGACAGTTCAGAGTACCTAGCCTTCTTGGAGTCACTACGCGATGTGCTCCAGGGTGCTCCATCTGGTGCACCTAAATGTATAGTAAGGGTGAGCTAGGAATACTTGACAGAGGCCCAGTCCACAAAGTCTTCAACTCCCAGCTCCAGCAGACCTTCAAAAGCATTCCAAAGGAGACTGGGGGCACTGAGACATGCATTGCCATTTTTGAGGCTGCTGCATGGAGCTGTGACTGCAAGGTGGTTGGTGCCTGTCATGGTGGTAATCCCTGAACCAGATAGTGGACAGTGGATAGTGGAAGTGCCATCCAGCAGAAGACGGAGTCTTACTTGGTTAGCCTGTGGGACTTCGGAGGTAGCTGATGCAGAATGTGGGCAAAAACTCAGGTATCTGAGGAGTTCATTGAGGTCATGGAAAAAGACTTTGGGGTGTTTGGCCTGTTGTTATGGGCAATTCAGTCCATGTACAACTGGAGCAAGAGCTTGATTCGCATTCCCAGCAACCATTCTGACTTGGTTCTAGTGGGTATTGGCTAAGGCTGCTCTTTGTCACCATTTCTGTTCGTAATTTTTATGGACAGAATTTTTAGGCATAGCCAAGGGGTGTAAAGCTTCTGCCTTGGTGGCCTCAGAATCTCATATCTACTTTTTGCTGATGATATGATCCCGTTGGCTTCATCAGGTGATGGCTTCCAGTTTGCACTGAAGCAGTTTGCAATCAAGTGTGAAGCAGCAGGAATGAGAATTAGCACCTCTAAGTCTGAGGTCAGGGTCCAGTCTGGGTCAGGGATGAGTTGCTGCCTCAAGTAGAGGACTTTAAGTATCTCGGGTCTTATTCACAAGTGAAGGGAAAGGGGAGTGGGAGATTGACAGACAGATTGGAGTTGCAGCTTCAGTGATGTGGACTCTGCACTGGTTCATTGTGGTGAAGAGAGAGCTGAGTGTAAAAGCTGTCAATTTACCTGTTGATCTACGTCCCTTCCCTCACCTATGGACATGTGCTTTGGATAGTGACCAAAGTAGAGCTGCTACTCCTCCACATTGAAAGGAGCCAGTTGAGGTGGTTGAGGTGACTAGGATGCCTCCTGGGTGAGATGTTTCCCGGGGCAGACCCAGGACATGAGAGATTATATCTTTTGGCTGGCCTGGGAATGCCATGGTGTTCCCTCAGATAAGCTGGAGGAGTTGGCTGGGAGAGGGAGCTCTGGATTTACCTGCCTTGGCTGCTGCCCCAGTGACCCAGGCCCAAGATAAGCAGAAGAAAATGGATGGATGGAAATAATAATAATAAATAAATAAATTCATAATGTATAAATTAAATTAAATGACTGAAAACATATAAAAACATATAACATATTAAAAAATATATAGTATATATTTCTAATCTTATGATAAATATTCAGTTAGTTTTTGATGTGTGGATTCCAGCTGTCACAGAAAATAGTGCAACAAATGTAATATCTGTTGCATGAATCCCATTAAGGAAATTAATAATAATTACAATTAATAATAATTAATAAGTACAAGAAAGAATAGTTCCAAATCAGAGGCATTTTGAGCTCTCAATATCTAATCACTTAAAGAAGTTTTGCTACCTACCTAAGATTTTATTTGTGCTCTTCTGTCTCTAAAATCCCTGTTCTCTCTTTCACACAAACACTTTCTTTTGCCTTAAGCACTTCATTTATCTGCCTGTCAATCAAAAATGACAAAAAAAAACCCTAATTAAAATATTTGTGTATCTTTTCTCTCAGGCAAGTTCAAATATATTGCATCAAGTTCTGTGTTGAGAGTATCAACCAATAACCCTGTCAGCTCCAGAACCCCAAACAGATATATCTACCTATTTACCAACATGTAGAAGTAGGCCTGCATGGAAGAGGAGTGCTGCAGGCAATGTGAGAAAGTGAAAAAGTACATATGAATGAACTCATGGAAATCAAAGGTGGGGGGTGGAGAGGTTGAGCAGAGAACAGAAATAGATGAAAACAAAACTTCAGATAAAAAATGAAACAAGATAACTTCTACTAATTTTTGTCCGCTTTGGCCCATAATGGTAATACATGCAAGCTATAAATCACTTTGGTCTTGCGTTCCAAAAGGTGATGTGATAAAGTTGATTTTAAATACGTCAGGCATTGTGATATTTAGATCGATGCTTTCAAATATTTAAGAATCTGATATGAAGTTATTGTCTTTGTTTTGTTTATGTTTCTAAAATAAACTATATTGATTTCCTTTTATTTATTTTTTAAAAATTTCTTTTGTCACACTTTTAGACTATTGTCCCCAACTGCCAGATTACATAAATTACTACATTATCACCAAATCATAGCCAGCATTATGCTTGCTCTGATGCTAAATTAGTTATCGGAGAGGGCATAGTGGATTTCCTTTCAAAAGCATAATAATCTCCTGTCATCCAAAATACCAGACAGCCAAATTAAGCAACCACATAAATCACAACTGCTCAAGCTGTCCTTAATGTTGTGAACTGTGTTATCCAGCAAGCTTGGGATCTCCACATGCATTGAGAGCATATTGTCATGACTGCCTTCCTCAAGTGTGAAATTACTATCAAATTGCGAATGAGTTGTAAAAGGGCCTGCTTGTGTGCTGCTTGACAGTTCCAGTGACTTCACACATTATATCTCCCACGAAAGTACAGGGAAGGGATAAACCACTGCATATAAAATTTGAGCTATAGAGAGGAGAGGGTGAGAAGATGCAATAAGAATGGAAAATATGGAAAAACAGAAAGTATTTTTATTCAACAGAAGGGCAAAGATATGAAAGGTAGCATTAGGTTAAAAAATTTCAGAATGGCAGCCTTTCCAGTTTTAATACAATGCACCAGTTATACCTGTGGCAGCAATAATGTGCTTCAACTTTTATACTTTTTTGTATATTGTTTAGCATTATTAATCATGCTTTGTTTGGGATGTATTTATTAAATAAAAGCTCATTGCTACAGAATACTATATTTTAGATAAATTTAGTGTGCATCTAACTTTTTGGTATTACACTGGATAAAGCATATTCCTTCTTAATATGATTATCACTTCTTCGCACATAGCAAGGTCCATCAGCAAATAATTTTTAGCTTGGTGGGGAAGAATATGATGGTCCTGTAAAGAATTCTGTCCTCCACACATCAATTCAATTCAGTTCAATTCAATTTATAGAGCTCTTAAACACAAAAACAGTTGCCTCACACCACTTTATATTGAAAGGTAAAGACCCTACTTTAATAGAGAGACAATCAGATGATTCTCTATGAGCAAGCACTTGGTGACAGTGGGAAGGAAAAACTCCCTTTTAATAGGAAGAAACCTCCAGCAGAACCAGGCTCAGGGAGGAGCAGTCATATGCTGCAACCGGTTGGGTCTGTGGGGAGGGAAACAGGACAAAAGACATAAGCTGCGGAAGAGAGCCAGTTTAATAATAACTAATAATTACAGTGGGTACGGAAAGTATTCAGACACCTTTAAATTTTTCACTCTTTGTTTCATTGCAGCCATTTGCTAAAATCAAAAAGTTCATTTTATTTCTCATTAATGTACACTCAGCACCCCATCTTAACAGTAAAAAACATGTAGAAATTTTTGCAAAATTTATTAAAAAAGAAAAACTGAAATATCACACACATTTGTTTAATGTGTGCATTGAAGGACATATCATGCTCAAAAATGATTCAGAGAATCCCCACAGTGTTACTGGAGGCCAAGGGAATGCTATCCAGAGTAAGTATCTGGTTAGACACGATGTTTCTAAAATTTGTAGAACCAAATACAATAACCTCAGGTGAATGTAGCACCAGAAAATTAGAGGTCATCCAGGCCTTTATGTCTCAAAAACCTTCCTGCACTTTCCTGTTCACAGAAGCCAGATGATTTATGTAGAGTGCCTTGCGAAAGTATTCGGCCCCCTTGAACTTTTCAACCTTTTGCCACATTTCAGGCTTCAAACATAAAGATATAAAATTTTAATTTTTGTGAAGAATCAACAACAAGTGGGACACAATCGTGAAGTGGAATGAAATTTATTGGATGTGTCAAACTTTGTGATGAGCTGTGTTGCTTTTATGCCAAACATATCTTTTTGCATTGTGGTCAAACAGTTCGATTTTGGTTTCATCTGACCAGAGCACCTTCTTCCACATGTTTGGTGTGTCTCCCAGGTGGCTTGTGGCAAACTTTAAACAAGACTTTTCATGGATATCTTTGAGAAATGGCTTTCTTCTTGCCACTCTTCCATAAAGGCCAGATTTGCGCAGTGTACGACTGATTGTTGTCCTATGGACAGACTCTCCCACCTCAGCTGTAGATCTCTGCAGTTCATCCAGAGTGATCATGGGCCTCTTGGCTGCATCTCTGATCAGTCTTCTCCTTGTTTGAGATGAAAGTTTAGAGGGACGGTCGGGTCTTGGTAGATTTGCAGTGGTCTGATACTGCTTCCATTTCAATATGATTGCTTGCACAGTGCTCCTTGAGATGTTTAAAGCTTGGGAAATCTTTTTTGTATCCAAATCTGGGTTTAAACTTCTCCACAACACTATCTCGGACCTGCCTGGCATGTTCCTTGGTCTTCATGATGCTCTCTGCACTTGGAACAGAACCCCGAATACTTTCGCAAGGCACTGTATATCATCTGGCTTCATGGATAGATAAAGCTGGGTATCATCTGTATAGCAATGAAAATGTGTGCTGTTTCTTCTAATAATCCTGCCTAAGGAAAGCATGCATAATGTAAACAGAACTGGTCCTAGCATGGAACCCTGTGTAACTCTGTAATTAACCTAGGTGTGTGAAGAAGACTCCCCATTTACATGAACAAATTGAAGTCTATTAGATCAAATCACAGCAGCACAGCAACTTTAATACCTACACTGTGTTCTTATTTCTGTATTAAAATATTATGGTCAACAGAACTGAATGCTGAGGACAAGCAGAGATGAGCCCACTGCCAGAGGCCATAAGAAGATCATTTGTAACCTTCACTGGTGCTGTTTCTGTACTGTGATGAATCCTGAACCCTGACTGAAACTCTTCACATAAAATGTTCCACTGCATATGATCAGTTAGCAGTTTTATAACTACTTTTTCAAGAATTTTTGAGATAAAATAGAAGGTTAGAAATGGGCCTATAATTAGTTAAAATAGCTGGGTCAAGTACTGACTTTTTAAGTAGTGGTTTAATTACTGCCACCTTGAAGGCCTGTGGTACGTAGCCCATTAATAGAGACAGATTTATCATATTTAAGATCAACACATTAATTTATGGTAAGACTTCTCTGAGTATTCTTGTGGGAATGGGGTTTAATAGACAAGTTGATGGTTTGGAGGAAGTAATTATCAAAGTTAGCTCAGAACATTGAAGAGAATGAGTTTAAATAAATATCAGTAATATTGAACCATATGTGGGATGGCTATGAATATTTTTTTCTTTAATTGTTCCTTTTTTTGAATAAATTTGTGAAGTCATTAGTAGTTAAAGTTAAGCAAGTAGTTAAGTAAGCGTTCTTCCTGCCACCCCTGCCACCACCCCCACCTGAATAAAGGAACAACTCAGAACAGTTAAGAAAAGGCAATAAATCACTGTGTTATTATATGAGTACTGCACGTGTGTGTGGCTTCATACCTGAGAGGGCTCAGCCTTTAATGAAAGTCTTTGTTTGAGTTAATGAGAACCAAAGTACTTAAAAAGGTTTAACAGACATTTGCTGTAATTGATAATTAATCCATACTGTAGCAGTTATTCAGGGAATATTTAACTCTGTGTTTGTGTGTCATATAACAGTATGTGTGTCCTCAGTACACATGAAGGTCTTTGCTTTCATCATGCCATCTAAAGCGGAGACTGTCACTGCGATGTGGTTATATTTTATGCTGTGAGGATTACAATGAGGAGCGTTTTCAGCTCCATCAAGTTCTTTCTCCCTCTGAAAGTTCAGTTGAGATATGACTTCTTCGTTCAGGTCCCACGCTTTACTGCGTATGACAGGGCCAATCTATGCATGTCAACACACACACACACACACAAAATACACGTTCTGGAGATGCGCACGCGTTTATGTGCACAGATGCACACATCAGTCCTCTGTAGTGCAAAACTAAGTCAATAAACCCATCTTAGCAGCCATCAAATTTTATTTGTATTATTAGCATTAGCGTCCTCCCCTGATCTCCCTTTTCCCTTCTTTGTGATCACACCCGTAGTCGCTACTGCATAAATAACCACATCAGCAATACAAATCTAAAGGTGTTAAATGCAAAAAAACCCATTAAATGACTATAAGCACACATACAAACAGTTCATCAGACAGACAAATAGAAATTTGCAGAAATGCACACACAGTTTAACATGTTTAACTGCAGTAATAAGGCCACAGGGCAGCTCCTTCTGTTCACAGTGAGTGTGAGAAAATAGAAAAAAGCAGAGGAGGGAAAATGGTTTTGTGCAAGGAATCTGTGCTGCTGTTTCCATACATTTATTTATGGGTTCATTTCACTCATATATCATTTGTTTGCCTAAGTGTGAATTTGCATACAGCCTTGAGCAAAGCAAGGGCGTGAATTAAAACAAAGAGCGAAGTGAATGAGATTGAGAGCATCACATAGCACACGCTGATCCCTCAAACATTTCTGCCATTTCATCCTGTAGCAAATTCACAGACACAGTTTTAGACACTTTTACACATCAGCACATTCACATGCACACTGGATCATCTTGATGTGAATCATAGGGAGGTTCACTTATAGAATGAGAAACAGTGAAAAACAGATGAATACGAAAAAAGGTAATAAATGATTGTCTTTTTTCTGTAGCAATTGTTATATACAGTCTCTCTCTCTTTTTTTATTTAGTTTTATGGCTTTGACCTTGTTTCTCCCTACTCTGGTTTACTTCTTTGTTCAAGCTAGTTTCAAGGCTGCTGTTGCTTCATATGAAAAGCTAACAAAATTAGTTACATTTTACTAGCACAAACCCACCCTACGGGTGTTTTTTGTTTGTTTTTTTTGCCTTGTGCTTTTCTGCTTCACACATGTACTGCAGCAACATGCATGGTTAATTTATTTTGCTATTCTTAATATCTTATACCACTGTATATACTCAGATGATGAAACCTTGGTTGTTTACAAACACTTTACAACAGAATGATACATACATGTAACAATAATATATATTGTTTGTACAATATGACATCTAAGACAGATAGCTTTACAATTACATAACTGTGACTTTGTTTCTCTCCACTCTATGCTATGCATGTATGGTTTCTGGAGCTTGAAAAAAGGTGAGTGGATTTCTTTAAGTTTCTTCTTCAGCTGATGAGTGGTGAAACGTCTTCAAGAAACTTAAAGAAGTCCACTTGCCGTTTTTCAAGCTCCAGAGACTACCATAACCTGGATGACTGAGAACCTACACACACCACCTTTTGTGGTAATGTTGTTAATTTTTTACTATGTAATTTATTTATTACCATGTAACTTTATAACCTCTGTTACAGTCACAGCATGTGTGACTCTTGTTACAATATCGTGACAGAATGAATGTGCTCTCTTCTTTCTCTTGTTCTTTTTGTTAATGAAATAGCAAAGTGAGCTGAGACCATGCATATTTTCTATACAACAGAGAAGTGACATTTCATGTATTTACTGTAATGTTAATGTTAGTTCAGCTAATGGAAACAGCTACACTGCTGGACATCTTGTTCAATCATCCTGCCACCTTGTTTATCAGTCCAGGATTTCTTTCAATATTCACTGCCACTGCTAAAATCTATTTTATAACCAAAGCCGAGTTGCTGAGACACTACTTTGGTAGTGTCTCCTAATTCTTAGGAAAGTGCAGTTTGAATCTTGCTGCTTCTGAGTGTCAGCAGTGCTCGGGGCTCTGATATTCAACCACTGGCCTGCATTAACTCAGCAGATGCTTACTGCTTCCATTCAACATGGGCGTTCCAGATCAGCTTGAGCCTCAGATCGTTGATTAAAACCAAACAACATTCATATAATTTCGCCATGTTTGTACTGCTGTGTTCATCAGTCTGACCAACACAGTTCTTCTTCCTTGGATGGAAGGAAGCTGAATCAGTTTGTGCAGTTTTTTATTGGTGGTCAGCAAACTCCTGGAACTCCATCTTATTAAAAATGGTAAGACCGGCTGTCAAAGCCAAACACATATTCTTTCGAAAAATAACTTTATGGCTTGTTAAAATGTGTGATTATCTTAATGCTTGTGTTTCTTTCGTGCTATTTTCCCACATCTAATGATGCTCAATTCAGTTCACTTCAATGTTATTTGTACATCGCCAAATCCCAACAGTCGCCTCGAGATGCTTTATATTGTAAGGTAGGACCCTATAAACTGTGGCACGACATGACACGCACGCTCAGGACACACACTCACACACACATGCATACACACAAGCGCGTGCAAAGATCACAAGATAAGGCCCTTGTCCTGCACTACACTGTGAGGCCTTGTAGAGACAGGAGAGTTCCATTAGCCAAAGCAGCCGAGCATGGCCACTGCTGGCTCATCACTATCTGCCACCCTATCTAGTCACAAGTCTGGAGAGAGAGAGAGAGAGAGTGAAAGAGCAAAAGGAGCGGAATGGAGAGGATGAGGTGCACAGACAATGAAAGAAGGGGAAGAAAAACAGCAGTGATAGAAGACATTTTAAGGAGGGAAAGTAAAGGGAGAGAGGGGGGAAGAGAAAAGAGATGGAAATAAATCAGTGAATATCACTTCACACATCACAGTCTATTTGGTCAGCAGATGATTAGTCAGCATACATGGTACAAAAGAGCTAAGGGACCAATATATGTACCATTAAAGCAGTAGTTTAATGTTTCAGTGTGATTTACGAAGGTTTAAACAGCATATCATTCCCCAGTTACTCACCATATTGTTAACAATACATCAGTGCTACTGCGCTCTTATTGGAATCTAACTAGACATATAGAACAATTACTTACAATGTTACTGGGCTTATTCTCAGGATGCTCATCATGCTGAAGTTGATTAAGTTAGAGAATGTGTTTGCCTGATTGTTTGTCCATCTGCTTCCAGAACAATTAGGCACATGGCTTGGTTTTCTCTCCTCTTCTCTCTTGTATTCTCCTCTCCCTCTGTGTTTGGTATCCCCTTGGGAGCTAACTTCGTTGCCTCACTCCTCTTTCTCTCCCTCTCCTCCTCTCCTTTAATTCCCAGCCTGCAGAACACTGTGGAAAGTGCTGATGAACAATTAAACATGGTCCTTCCCCAGGGAGGCAAGGTCATTCCTGTTTGTGTGGAGGTGTGTGTGTGTATAAGATTGCAGGGTAAATGCAATGAATGTGTGTGTGTTTGAGAGAGAGAGTGGGAGAGATTAAACGAGGGAGATGCTTGGCAGAGGTACAGATATTGTATATGCCAGACAAAAGGTAAAAGCTGAGTAATGTTATATAGTTTGGCTTGGAGGTGGAGCACAGCCTAGTCTCACAGCAAAATGCCTAATATCTATGTTGGTCCACAGTGAATAAGATCATATTTTTACAGTGATGACATTGTAAAGTTCTATCATTGAGGATATTCTTGGGAATCCCAACTTTGCAACTTAGCAAAATGGATAAAGAAAATTTGTCATGCAGTTAATGTGCTGTAGTGGTTAACGTGTCTGTTTTACCTCAAAGAATGAGCTTTCCCCACAAAAAGCACACAAAACAACCTTCTGTGTGTAATCACAACAGAACAGAAGTGCTCGCCCGAGATCACAACAACTTCGTTACAACCAGGCACTGTCTTGTGGTCTTTCTCTGTCAGGAGGGTGATCATGGCTGAGCTTACTGTCACATGAGAAGAAAACATGGAGGCAGAAATGAAAGTACAGTGACCCCTCTGAGCATGCACAGGAGCAGGGTGGGAAACATACACCTCCCTTGTGGAAGTCCGCTGCAGAGACTTCACTGGAAAATCTACCGAACAATTTGCAGGCGTTTTTGGTATTACAGGAGCCGGACAGAGGAAGGCCATGAAGTATGGGGCCGAGGAGACAAACCACAGGTCTATGATGCAGTTTATTTTTCATCTGTTGTTCGCCTGGTGTTAAATGAGAGCATTTCAGAAGCAGAACATTTAGTTTGCATAGGTCTTTCATTTAAAAAATAAATGAAATAAAATAGCACACCTCTAATTCTACATGTCCCACGTTGTGCTGCAATAGCTGGCTTGTTAACATGTCAGTCAAGCCCTACCTCCCCTCTCTTTTTTGACATACTCATCAGAGTTGTACACTTAACGAGTCACACGGTGCCAAATTTAAGCTAGGCCATAGCAGAAATCAAAGCTCTAGTATTTATTCACTAACTTAACCCTCTGAGGTCTTACATCGTAAGTGGTAATTCTAACCCTAACACTAAATTTTGGTGAAGGTCAAAATAGAGTTTTTTTGATAAATGAAAAAAAGTGTGCCTCTTTTTTTTTTAATGTTTTTTGGTTGCCAAGAACAATAAAAAAAAAACAAAAAATTACATTTTGTAATTGCCTTTGTTGCCTGAGTTGTGCTTGTTACTGATGATGACTTACACCTCAGATGGTTTTCACACACATTTTCAACAGATCAGAAAAAGATCCGTTTGTTGGCAGCATTCTCTAAGCTTGGTTTGTTCTGAATTGTATAAAATGAGTTGGGGTGAGTAAAGCTGATGTATAATTTGTCATATTCTGAGAAGACATGGCTAATTTAAGTCTGTTTTTCATTAAATTTGGAGCCCATTTGGCCCTCAACTTGGACCCTATGTTTTAATGATGGTTCTTTCAGGGAATGTGTTTGACCCCCATGCCTCCAAGGATTCATGCATACTTTTTTATCATCTGAAATCTTAGTAATTCCACTTCTTGACTGCTAGCAGGGCATGGCGATAAGCAAAATTTTAAAATACACATAAAAAAAGAGTTTTATTGGGATTCTATGCAGTCCTGTGAAAAACTAAGAACACCACATGATTCAGTAGCTTGTAGAGCCACCTTTAGCAGGAATAACTTAAAGTAATTCTTTTCTGTACGTCTTTATCAAGTCTCCCACATTGCTGTTGAGGAATTCTTGCCAGCTCTTCTATGCAATATTGCTTCAGCTCTCATTGAGGTTTGCAGGTATTTGTTTATGCACAGCTCTGTAAGGTCTCACCACAGCATTTCAAGTGGGTTGGGATCTGGACTTTGAGTGGGCCACCTTGATTCTTTTCTTTTACAGCCATTCTTTTGTAGATTTGCCTGGGTTCATTGTCATGCAGGATAACCAGTTTTGACCAAGCTTTAGCTGTTGGACAAATGGCCTTATGTTTGACTGTAGAATGCACTGGTATACAGAGGACTTCATGGTCATCTTAATGACTGTGAGGTCTGCTGGACCTGTGGCTGCAAAACAAGCCCAAATCTTCACACCCTCCACCACCTTGCTTAGCAGTTGATACGAGCTGTTTGTGCTGTCTCAGATTCCACTCTTGGGTTTTTTGCAGTTTCTCTGAGGACTACACTGTCTGACCTTAGAGTAAATTGACTGGGACGCCCGTTCCTTGGAAAATTATGGCATTGTGTTACCACACACTGAATCCAGCAAACTGCCAAAACATCTTTTATAGCAGATGATCAAAGATAAAACCGGGCTGCTACTCACCTAAAGAAGCAAGAAGGGAGCAATAAGAGGGTACTTGTTTTTTCACAGGACTGTATAGAGTGCTAGGAAATTTTTCTTTCTCACAAATGTAATTGCCTTCATAAAGGACAACACACACCAAATGAGCAAAGGAGGAGTGCAGAGCCAAAGAAGCCAGGAATCAATAGCACACAACCAACACTGGACATTCACCAAAATTCAGCCAATATTAGATGAAGATGGGGATAGAGCCCCCCAAATATTTCCCAGAGAGCAGGTTCACTTGATTGTTTGTCCAGACAAACACACTCGCATCACCCACACCTTAGCTGCCTCGCATTATCCTCAATAACTGACTTTCTTGGCCAACTAGGGGCAACAAACTACAAAACATAACACTGACATATCACCATCTTCAAATTTAGGATAACAAACCTCAAACTAGAAACAGTTTTTCAAACCTCCACCAGAGAGCACAGCACTATCATCCTCCCCAAAACTCTTTTTCGTCTAGATGGCATTTACCCTTGTTAAACTCTTATTTTGTTCTCTACAGAGGGTTAAAAAGCTATGTTGTATAGTTTGGCTCGGAGGTGGAGCAAAGCCTAGCCTCACAGCAAAATATATAATATATAATATATGTTAGCCACTGTTGATTCACCATGTAGCTGCCAGCTACATCTGTCTGTTGTTATGTGCTTGGTGGGCCATAAAGAGTGGGTTTCTAGAGAAACTACAGAAAACAGCTGCATAATTATGAAAATGATTTGAGAATTGCAAAACAGATGCTGGTTAAACAATGAACTGACCTCACCATTGCTTTAGTTTTTTTTTTTAATTTTCATCTTTACAAAGAACCCCTTTTACAGTGCCTTATTTCTTTATGTTGTCATATCATAAATTATTACAAACTATACTAATTGCAACTTTAAATTATTGACACTGTCTATAAATGGCTACATTTCATTTTAACAATTTCAAGCAATATAATGTAGTGATATTAAACCAAACAGTATTGTGTCAATAGCAGGTCTGTACAGCTATAGGTATGGTGTGGTTGTTTTCTAAAATGTATCCCATATAATACAGTTATCTGTTCCATTAAAAATAGAACCAGGTAGAGTCACACTTAAAGACTTATTTTCTGAAACTCCATATGCAAACTGCACACACATGCACACTCAGTTGATAAACGTTACTTATGACATTGCACAAACAGCAAGGAGACAATCATGACCATCTTGCAATCTCCTTCTCCATCTCTCTCGGGATTCTTCAGCAGCAGGGGAGTGGGTGGAGTTCAAAGCGGAGTAAAAACAAAGAAACAAAATGTAAACTGAGGAACTGTGTACTCTGGCAGCTTCCTTCCAATAACCGTCTGGCAAACCATTATTAGCTGTCTGTGTGGGAAATCATTAATTTTAGAAAAACAAAATATGTCAAGTTTATCCCTGGGGCCAGCTGCTATTTCTGTGTGTTCGAGAAGGAAGTGTTGAATGTGATGATATCCTGAAGGCAATTTGTTATTTATTAATTTCTTCCCAAGCATTTTATTTGAGCTGTGGGTTGAAAGAAAGGCTGTAATTTGTATACAAATACATGGTCTATTTACAGGCTAATGCAAAAAAGGACTCGCAGAAGGGAATATTTAATATCTCTGCTTTTTAAGTATATTCAGTATTTCCATTTTGATGTGTCACCTCAAATCCACTAAAACAGATTTCTACCGGGTTTGTGTTTTTTCAGGCTTGTGTTTCTTCCCTGACATCACAACCTCAAATTCAGTCTTGACAATATTCATGCATTCTCTCCTTGGGAAACGTTGCCCTAAACCAGGCCCATTCATCCATGTTGGCAGTGACAACACAATGGTGACAGGCACCCAGAATCCCAAAAATTGTTGTACAACTCCAAACCCAAAATGCACTACAACATGAGACCTTTCCTCACCAGAGATTCTGTCAAGCTCCTCACTCAAGTTTAGTCATTTCTTGTCTGGGCTACTGTGACTCCCTCTGTGACCACACTCCTTCCAACCTCTCCATCTGATGCAAAACACAGCAGCATGCCTCATTTTTAACATGCTCAGACCCACCCATGTTATCCCACTCTTACAGTTCCTCCACAAGGCTGGTTGTATTGAATACAAATCGTTCTGTTGGCAAACAAGGTTGCAAAGGGATTCACACATGCACACAACCAGGCCACTGTCCAGGTCTATACACACCAGCTTGCTCTGCTTTTCAGTGACCATGGGCCATTCAGTTCACCATTTCTTTTTTTTTGTGTGTGTTTGTTTGTTTTCCTCCCAAACTTTCTGGTGTCTACTTATTTCTTCCATCCCCACTCTCATTTCTCTCTGCAAGCATGTTCTTTTTATTTCATAACTTTTTCATTATAATTCTGGCATCTTAGTGGAATTTTGTGAATTCAACTGTTGTGCTCCAATTAAGTTACTCAGAATGAGAACGTCAATCAAATTAATGAAACGTAAACGTCAATCTTTCTGCCTACTACTATTTTTTTATTTCCCCTGCTGTATTTCAGGATTCTATAGAAATGTTGTGAAAGCACTGAATATGCATCTGAATGCTATTAGATGAATTGTGAGTGTGTGTGTGTGTGTGTGTGTGTGTGTGTGTGTGTGTGTGTGTATATATATATATATATATATATATATATATATGTATATATATATATATATATATATGTGGACATTTTTTTTTATTTCAGTCAATGACAAGCTGGTTGCAACAAAAGTTTGTTCTTTGTACACTTGTTCTATTTTGAAAAACAATAAAGTCCGTCTAATGTAATCTAATCTAAATTGTATACTTCCTGTCTTGACTGAGGTATACGTGTCAGTCCCCTGATGCGTGTACAGTTTTAACTCACTTACATTAACCCTGTGAGCCCCAGGTGTGGGCAGCCTACTCAAAGGCTTGTTAAGGCTGGTAAATGTTGTGGATGTGCATGGATTGAACACACGTTTCACAGTATGAATCAAAGTAGTATAAGATGACCATAAAGCCTGAGAAGACTATAGCTTGATTGCCTGCTGTCTGCACACTAACCTTTTCATGGTTTGGCAGGAAATCAGTGGATTTACAGAGCCATCTGTCCCAAATGCATTTCTCCTGCAAGAAGAAAGGCTTTCACTGCAAAACTACATGAGACCATTGGTGTTGTCCTTTGGTCAGTAATGTGACAACCTTAAGTAGAATTTAAAATTGTGTCAGTGTCTCTCTGTTAAGCTGTTTTTGCACTGGACTGAGACCTTTAACTTTTATAAATATCAGTTAAAAGAAGCACATTAGGCACCACAAATGCCTGACACAGTTGGATTGAAAATTAGCTTTAAACCAGCCAGCTCCTTAATAAAAATTCAACTTGCATTGCTAATATTCTGGTGCACTTGGTGAAGTTCATATGAAACTGATTTAAATCTTTCCACTGCTTTATTTCATGGATAATTATTATCTGAATTAGCATGAAATATTTTACAGGCAGTCATGGTCCCCAGGAGGAGAAATGTTATGTCTTTGATCACTCTTCCCTTGCACAAACAACAATATGATATTTCATGCTTTTCATGACATCAGGAAAAA
The DNA here is from genome assembly GCA_024447675.2 of Pterophyllum scalare. NCBI lineage: Eukaryota > Metazoa > Chordata > Actinopteri > Cichliformes > Cichlidae > Pterophyllum > Pterophyllum scalare. The sequence continues at coordinate 83,031 of JAMQGT020013913.1, forward strand.
AAAGAATTTAATGTTTGCATCATATTTTATACATACAGTGGTGTGAAAAAGTGTTTGCCCCCTTCCTCATTTCCTGTTTTTTTTGCATGTTTGTCACACTTAAGTGTTTCGGAACATCAAACCAATTTAAACAATAGTCAAGGACAACACAAGTAAACACAAAATGTAATTTGTAAATGAAGGTGTTTATTATTAAAGGTGAAAAAAAATCCAAACCATCATGGCCCTGTGTGAAAAAGTGATTGCCCCCCTTGTTAAAACATACTATAACTGTGGTTTTTCACACCTGAGTTCAATTTCTCTAGCCACACCCAGGCCTGATTATTGCCACACCTGTTCTCAATCAAGACATCACTTAAATAGGAGCTGCCTGACACAGTAAGGTCCACCTGAAGATCCTTAAAAGCTACACATCATGCCGAGATCCAAAGAAATTCAGGAACAATTGAGAAAGAAAGTAATTGAGATATATCAGTCTGGAAAGGGTTATAAAGCCATTTCCAAAGCTTTGGGAATCCAGCGAACCACAGTGAGAGCCATTATCCACAAATGGCGAAGACATGGAACAGTGGTGAACCTTCCCAGGAGTGGCCGGCCGCCCAAAATTACCCCAAGAGCGCAGCGACGACTCATCCAAGAGGTCACAAAAGACCCCACAACAACGTCCAAAGAACTGCAGGCCTCACTTGCCTCAGTTAAGGTCAGCGTTCATGCCTCCACCATCAGAAAAAGACTGGGCAAAAATGGCCTGCATGGCAGAGTTCCAAGGAGAAAACCACTGCTGAGCAAAAAGAACATTAAAGCTCGTCTCAATTTTTCCAAAACACATCTTGATGATCCTCAAGACTTTTGGGAAAACATTCTGTGGACCGATGAGACAAAAGTGGAACTCTTTGGAAGGTGTGTGTCCCATTACATCTGGCGTAAAAGGAACACTGCATTTCAGAAAAAGAACATTATACCAACAGTAAAATATGGTGGTGGTAGTGTGATGGTCTGGGGCTGTTTTGCTGCATCAGGACCTGGAAGACTTGCTGTGATAAATGGAACTATGAATTCTGCTGTCTACCAAGAGATCCTGAAGGAGAATGTCCGACCATCTGTTCGTGTACTCGAGCTGAAACGAACTTGGGTTCTGCAGCAGGACAATGATCCTAAACACACCAGCAAGTCCACCACTGAATGGCTGAAGAAAAACAAAATGAAGACTTTGGAGTGGCCTAGCCAAAGTCCTGACCTGAATCCTATTGAGATGTTGTGGTATGACCTTAAAAAGGCCGTTCATGCTCGAAAACCCTCTAATGTAACTGAATTAGGACAATTCTGCAAAGATGAGTGGGCCAAAATTCCTCCAGAACGCTGTAAAAGCCTCATTGCAAGTTATCGCAAACGCTTGGTTGCAGTTGTTGCTGCTAAGGGTGGCCCAACCAGTTATTGGGTTTAGGGGGCAATCACTTTTTCACACAGGGCCATGATGGTTTGGATTTTTTTTTCACCTTTAATAATAAACACCTTCATTTACAAATTGCATTTTGCGTTTACTTGTGTTGTCCTTGACTATTGTTTAAATTGGTTTGATGTTCCGAAACACTTAAGTGAGACAAACATGCAAAAAAACAGGAAATGAGGAAGGGGGCAAACACTTTTTCACACCACTGTACATTCATGGTTCACAGAGGATTAATTCCAAATACTGTCCTCCCTACAGTTTTTCTGGAATATCTCTAACAGGTCAAAGTTTTCCCTAATCCAGTGATGAATCTGACATTCACTGTCAGAAGTGAAATAACTGAATTTATCGACTTTTTCCCAGCACAATAAACAATTTGACACTTTAGGATTTTAGGAAAATTTTAGTTCGGGGTTACCAGAGGAATTCTAATACCACTGAAGATCACACTGATCCCTCCAGCAGTGTCACTAGCAGGTATTACCAAGTTATACTTCTCAGTACATAATAAAAAGGATTGATATTTTGGACAGGCATTCATAGTTCACAGAGAATGTGTGCTAATGACTTGTGTCTCAAAAACTATTGGAAAGACCACCATCAAATTTACAGGTCCCATATCCTGAAAGGTGTTATGAGAATTTTATGAGCTTCTTAGTGTAAAATGGAAGTCTCTTATTGCCAGCTTTATGAGTCAGTAAGAATTTTCTACATAGAAAATAGGTGACCAATAGGAGTCGAGCTAGAAATGCAACCATTCCACCTCCACTGCTGCTCACTTTTTCCTGGGTCAGTGCTCAGGAACTAAGGCCGCCCTCCTGGTTAAAGCTACCAGACTCCACTAAAATAAATAAATAAATCAATTTTGCTTTGCAGAATTTGTAACCAGTTGCTGCCTCGTTAGCTTAGTTTCTTTGTCTGACTGTTTCGTTTAACATGCTAAATTTGAAACAGACTAATGTGTAAAACTTCAGTGACACATCAACCCTCGCTACCCTGAGGTAAAATTAGTGCTTTTTTTTTTCTTTTCTTTTTTTTGTCAGTGCACTCTGAGTTCAACAGAAACATGAATGCTCCATTAAAATATCAAAAAGGGCCGTGCGATAGCAGGTGAAGTGATGAAAATACTCTTATTATATACCTTACAAATAACCAAACTAACACATTCTCCAGTTACCCGAGGAACTAAATCCCCTGCGGAATACTTCAGCTAATGATGCCTCCCAAGAAATTGGGCAACTGTGTGTTGTTGCCTCGTGGGGCTAATGTAATTATTAGCTTGGACTGTATGCACACAGGTCAGAGCTGTGTAGAAAATGTAATACTGATGAAATGTGGAAACTTTAAGGGCTGATTTATAACCAGCAGAGAAGTACCGGGTGTGTGTATTATGCTGTGTTAATACAACACTCTGCTGCGGTGCAGTTAAACTCTGGCTTTCTATTTGCTATTTACATCTGTTTGTTTCTGTCCTACTCTCTGCACTTACGCTGCATTTTAATGCTGCCAATTTCACAAATCTTTCTTCATGGATGTATTTTCTGTTCTTGTGAGAGTGCAAAAGACTCAAAAGCTGGATGCACCTGAAAAAGTTCAAAGTCTTTAATTAACACGTTTGAATTCACAACAGCTAAGAATCTGCAGTTTTTCAGAATGTTTCGGAGGTTGATATTCATCTTCAAGTCTCTTTCTTTTTCTAGGTTCGCGTCCAGCTATCAGGGTGGCCTGCCAGGTGAGTGCTCGCTGTCCTCACAGGTTGCAGGCACATGTTGGTTGTGGTTATTTTCACAGGTGGAATTGCAGGAAAGACTTATTTTCCACACAGGTATTTACTGGGAATGATGATCTTTTTCTCTCCAGTCTCTGGTGCAGGTAAGGTCTTTTTTTTTTTTTGTGAGGGAGAGTGGGTCAGGCAGGTTTCTCAGGAAGCAGGCAAGCAAACAAGGACAGAATCCGCAACAGAGCAGAACAGATCATGGAGAGTGTGAGTTCACAGATTAGCAAGCAAACAAGGCCTCGAACTAAGAGGGCTAAATTACTCAACCACAATGGGTAACTTGACAATCCAGCAAGGAAAAGAGAAGAGAACCGGGCTGATATTCTGCTGGTGACGGTAGATGAGGATCAGGTGTGCCAAAGGATTCTGGGGAGGCCACACCCACTCCTGGAAAGAGGTAAGCAGACTTTTCCACTCATGCACACACGTGTACACAAAAAAGAGGGAGAAATATAGTGGATAGAAGAGAGAGGGAGAGAAACCCTGTGCCTGAGAGTGCAGGGAGACAGTCAGACAACAGACAGTGAAACACTGACATTAATGAAGGCCATAAACTATTGGGGGAAAACACTAATACACCATGAACCATGTCAAGTGACACTGTCTATTTGTCCATGTTAAAAACAACAGAAGGCAAATAATTGGCTGTATTAATAAGTAAAGCTATCTACAGAGAGAAAGTTCAAAGCCACGGAGTGTCTCATCTACGTCTCACAATGAACTGTGCTGCTCCTATTGGCTGCTTCACTCTGTCACTCACAGAATCTCTTCGTGCAAATGGCCGGTGCAGAGACGGACACAGACCATTAGAAATGGAGCTCAGAACCAGGGCATGCAAGCATGGTATCCAAAAAATTATCTGTGAGGTATTTTGGGATGAGACTACATTCTGGTGACTTATAAGATTAACACTAATATGTCTTCAAGTGGGTCTCTTTCGTACACGCAGTGCATGTTCCTGATTCCATAAATTGTTATTACTTTGATGAACCCTTAATTATTTTATCTAGTTTTATCATCAGGTGAAAATTTCTGCCTTCTGTATACTTTGGTTTATGACAAAACACAACGAACCAAAAGAAAACTCTATTATGTGGTCAGTTTTCTTCAGTTGGCTGCCCAGCAAAAATTCCCAGCAAATCTCCTAAACATCACCGCGTGCGTGTGTGTGTGTGTGTGTGTGTGTGTGTGTGTGTGTGTGTGTGCATTGTTACTGTGAGCTGCTAAAGTTAGTGCACAGCTCAAAATAATGCAACACTTAAATCCATCTTCAGTTTTAAGACTGTTACTCCCGTCGGAATAAAAACCGAGAGAAGTGCGATCATTTCGTTGTCCTTGAGTTGGAAACATTAAAAATTTCCTCCCCACATCTTCCATACCCTTTTGCTGCACAGCAAAACAGATTTTCTTTCTTGGCCCGAGTTGTTCTCTGAAAGGGGCTGAAAACATTAAATGGATAAATGAGGATAGAAATAAAGATAGAGACAGGTGTAGTTGAAGAGATGGAGAGATGAATAGAAGCTGGGGAGTGGGGTGAAAGGGGAAATGGAAAGATTGATAGAAAGATGGCTACATGATTAGGTGGGTGGGTGGTTGCAGGGGGGCAGAGGAGTTAGTGGCATCTATAAATAGGTGAATGAATGGATGCCTGGCTCGTTGCTGGCTGAATGAGTGGATGGATGAATGGATGGATGGTTAGAGAGATGAAAAACCTTGAGGTGAGGAGAGATTTCAAAAGATGAATGAATACAGAGCAGCTCACTCTCCACACTTCTCCATTTTCTTTCTTTTCCTCCAGCACTCGCTCTCTCTCTCTTTTCTCTTGGTCTCTGTCTCGCTCTGTCATTGTTTCTCCCTCTGTTATGGACTCTCTCCCCTTCTCTCTCTCTCCCTCTCTTATTCTGACCAGATGAGTAATAGCTGTGATGCTGTGGCTTGACTGATTAATGCACTCAAATAACCCAGGGAGGTGGAGCACAACAAACAGACAGGGGAGGGAGGGGAAAAAAAAGAGGAACGATTTCAGAGAGAAGCCGGAGAAAGAGTTAGAGAGAATGAACATGAGCGTCAGCACAGGAACCTCAATGCCATCATTCAAGCCGGTGCATCAAGTGGTTTGATTGTCAGAAGGTGTCTTCTTCCCTCTCATCAGTGAACGTGTTCTGTGTTTTTCATTTTAGAGCAATCGTGCTGCATGACCAATTAGCCAGCAGCGGGATTTCTGTGAGGGAATGAAGGGATAAAACAGAGAAAGTGAAAAAGAGTTAAAAAAAAATAAAAATAAACACACAGGTAAGACAAGGCGAGATAAATTACTGTTTTTGTCTTTTTCATTCTTGGGTTGATGAGGCTGAAGAAACATTAGAAGTGAAAACTGCCTCCCCTCCATCCCCATCACTGTTAGGTCTTTCTTCTGGCTTTTCTCACTCTGTTGCTTCTTTATGATACAGTAACGACACACCCTACCGTGAATCAGGCAACCACCCACCATATCTTCATTGTTTTTTCTTTCAGAGAGCCAGACTCTTCTCCCTGTTTTTGCAGGGTTGAGGTTTGGGAGATTAAACTAAGGATTAGTGAGTCATGAACAAGATTTCTCAAATACACAAAGTTACCCTGTACATCTTAAATCAAGCAGGGAACTTTGAAGAAAAACGCCTTTGAAACTGTTGACATGTGAATAGGCTGTTTTTGTCCAAGGCACACAGCTGAAATATCCATTATATATTTGCCAAGTTGACAGCAGGAGCATAGCATGTATTTTGCACAAAACCCATTCTGTGTCCCTAAAGAGCAAAAACACAATAGATTTAAACGCAGTCACTGTTTGATTGACTGAAGCACTATGAGAATCCAGGAAGTACTGCTCCAACTGCTTTCACATTTGCCATTTCCTTGTGGACTTCAACACAAGCACAAGGCAACAACATTGGCTTCTTTGTCACTGTACCCCAACCTGCATGATGGACTAAATGGTAAATAGACTAGTTATATAGCGCTTATACAACACATTTACATTCACCCATTCATACATGGTAACTTCTAAGCTAAGTGCTTTTTACTATCCAACATTCACACTCCAACGGTTGTGTCGGAGAGCAGCTTGGGGTTAAGTATCTTGGCATGCAGCCTGGGGTAGAGAATTTTAGCCAGGAATCAAACCGTCGACCTTGCGATCAGTGGGTGACCTGCTCTACCTCCTGAGCTACAGCCACCCCAATCCTCAGGGGTGGTCTCTGGCGAAAACCCACAAGACCAAACATTAGTTTTCAGTGGAAGATTCAAATCAGAAGCACAACCAAGTTTAATTTTTTCAGTATTTGAGGGGTTTTGTAATTACTGTGTAATATCTGAGGGAGAACATTTACTGCAAATGACCATCAACTGTGTTGTGTGCCATCGTTGGCAGCAAATCTATACTTTTCGAGAACTCCCAGTCATATTCGTGTTTGCCTACTTACTCATCAGACAGGGCTTGAAAGCTGCTTTCCTTGTCGACAATGACCTGTGAGAACCAGTGAGGCATGCCGTAAGCAGAAAATAACCAGAGCATATATACCTACAACAAGATTTTGGAGAGACATGCCAGAGTTGAGAGCAAGACATGGGTGAGTGAGCAGGCCTTTAAGCTCCAGATTTAGACTTAGGTTACCCAGACACTTGTACCTCTGACGTGTGACTTATAGGAGATATTTAAGTCACGGCTTGATACTGATTATTCAAACTGTAAATTAAAGAATTCACAGCTAAATAAATAAATAAACTTTCCCACCACTAAAGGTGAGCATGTAAGTTTCACTGTGTTAAGGCAACACCAAGAGGATGGATTACTATATACATGTTGGCAGTTATGGGGAATTTCTTGGAAGGGAGACACTTCCAGAAAAACACAGACATTTAAATGAAACCCCCATTGTGTTTAAAATATGTGTTCATCCAATGTGTGCACAAATCAAAATGCAGTGTGTCCTTACGCCATTCTTCCTGCGGCTGATTGCTCAGCTTGTTTTGTTTTGGGTTTTTTTTGGTTTCCAGTCTAAATCAAGTTAAAGCTTTTTTTTTTTTTTTTTTAAACCAAGAACAGAAGATTGAAGTTTTGGAAGGGGATCATTCAAAGGAAATGGCAGCCCAACATCAGAAAGGCCATCCATTTCCTGAACAGTAAAAAAGTACATTTCCCATAGAAGCAGTGCTACAAATTATTTAAGGTGATGTGTGATAGACGAGGACAGTAGAATGGAAAAGCACTAAAATGGTGATGCGCTGCTGTGTGTCAAAGACGCGGGTGCTCGCATGTGTGTGCATTATTTTCCAGCCTAGTCTTCTGACCTTATGGTGGCAGGTGCAGTTGTGGTGTTCAAGAACAAAGGTGTGGTTACCTTTCTGCATACAAAGGTTCACTGAAGGAAAAAAAATAGGCATACACAAAATGATGGAGAACTGGGATTGAATTTCTTTCTTTCTTTCTTTCATTTTTTTTTTTTTTTGTATTGCCATCATTCTTCTTTATTCCTCGGTCCTATCGATCCAAGGCTCCTCTACCTCTTTGTCTTTCACCCTCTTTCATCAGATGATTCTGTTTCACATGCACTGGTTTCACTCAGAGCGCCCGTTAACTGTTAACCTTCATACTCTAACTCTACAGATCCATCATCACACTGGGTATGTGTGAGCATATAGAATAAGTGCTTACAGTAGACTGTTTAAAGACAGTCATGTTATTATGAACCACTTGGTGGCACTGTGGTACTGGAGCCAGACAATAGTCATTTTTCTTTATAGTCTAAATTTTTGTAGTTTTAATGAAGGTGCACAAAATTAATGTAAGGTGTGAGAGGGACAGGAAAAGCAAGTGTGCGAAGAAGACAGGGAGTCTGAGTTGGAGAATAGATGGATAACAAAAAAGAGGAATAGGGAGCTCTGGTATGGTGAGCTCTGATATATCCACAAACACACAAAGAGGGCAGGGATGGGGAAAACATCAGAGACTGTGCATCATAGCCTAAGCCTCATTTCCATGCCTAAACCCCGCTTCCTCTTTTATAATACAAGGGATGCTGAAACGTGGGGCGATATAACATAACAGCAGCACATAACCATGACTACCCGCTTTCAAAATGTCAAGTCTCTAATAAGAGCATGCACTAAAACTCCCTTTTATGGCAGATATTGCAGATATTCAGATGCAGCACCCTGCAATTAACTGTCATTCCCTCTGTCTCAATTCCAAAGAGATGAAAATGGTGATAATCGTTCTCCATTAATACTTATCGCATTCGTGATCAGTGAGCAAGAATTCAGGGGGGGGAAGCAGTTCAAATTAAAGTTTAGCTTTTTTTAGTCTTTATTTATCCACAGAAAGTTGAGCAAGTGAGAGACTCTTTCTATTTGTAGGAGCTGTTCAGCTTATGCAGCTTTAATCAACACTTATCCACTGTCCCTCAGTGGTCACAGAATATGGGTAACGCGCCGATTTCACTTGCTTAAATGGAAGGCAGTTTATATGGTTATAGGAGGGTTTGTTCTCTATGTTCTAAAAGACTCTTTCTTTGACTACTCTGAAAACTGAATTTGTTCCCATCCTGCAGATCGCTACACCCTTCTTTAATCCATCTGTAAACAAATGTGTCAAACATGATAAAGCTGTATTAGGCTATCAGTAAAACTTGCTATTGCACATGGTTTTTGGAGACAGTTGCCTAATTGTTGTACATGTCCGGCAGACACAAGGCTGCGTTAGTATTCATTTAAAGATGTTTCTCGTAACCTGGTGAGTGATGAGAGAGAGAGCATTATTAAAGCTGCAGAACAAACAGAATGAACAACGACAAAAACCATTTTTGCAGATTTAAGAAGACTTGGGTGATCGTTCTATGTGGGTTTCTTCACCAGTAACCCATCTCAGAAAATACAGTATGTTGTCATTTGAGGAGTTATTGATTAAGTACTGAGTAAGAGAGACATAAATTCCTTCCCGTGTTCTTTTCCCATATTAGATGTGCTTTGTGATGTGTGGATTAGGGGGAGCCTGCCTCTGTATGGGATGTTGGATGTTGCAGTAATGACAGTAAAAAAAACAAAACTATGCACAATTATCCGAGTGATGACCCCAACATAAAACAATGTGGGTTTGTTTTTTGGCAGTTTCATGAATTTAAATTATCTCCATGCTTGCAGCAGGATGAGGACTAAGTGGTTAGTTCTAAAATAAATAGAAATGAGTTTTATTGAAAAAATTTTTTTTATACATAATACAACAATAGGACATTATTAATCTTCAAACCTAAAAAACAACCCCAAACAACAACAACAAAAAAATGTAATGTATATAATAATAATAATAATAATAATAATAATAATAATAATAATATAATTTATTTTTACAATTTTTAAAACTACTTACCACATTTATGTTTTTTTTTTAATTATAAAAATGTTTGGGGCCTTTTTTCACGTATAGGGACTGGGATCAGTAGATGGATGTGTATAAGTAATAACCTCCCAAGCAATTACAGTATTGTGGAAAAATCTCAAGATACCCCTCATTTCTTTATATTTTGTTAGAAAATGGGAAAAAGGTACAGCAATGTATTGAAACATGCAAACATGTATGGAAATACAGTATATAAGACAAAAACAGAGTTTGTATAATTCTAACTAGCTTGAAAGTTCATATTTGGTTTGATCATCTTCATTCTTCAGCGCAGTCTAAATTCTCTTAGGCAGCTTTCTTGTAATTTCTTTAAGTAGTCTTCAGGAATAGTTCTCCAGGCTTCTTGAAAATTCTTCTTGGGATGTTGGCTGCCTTTTGTTCCATTCTCTGTCAAGATGATCCCACACTGCTTCAATAGTGTTAAGGTCTGGGCTCTCGAGCGGCCAGTCCATGACTGATGGCGTTCCATTGTGTGTTGTTTTATCCAGGTATATTTTTACTGCACTGGGAGTGTGTTTGGAATAATTGTCATGTTGAAAAATGAAATTGTTAGCAATCAGGTGCTTTCCAGATGGTATTGCATGATGGATCAAAATCTGACAGCAGTTTTCAGCATAATTCCATCAATTTTGACAAGATCCCCAACATCACTGGCTGAAATCCAGCCCCAAACCATGACAGAGCCTCCACCAAGTTTTACAGATGGCTGCAGATACTCAGTGTTGTACATCTCTTCTGACCTCTGATGTACATACTGACAATGATTTGAGCCATCTGCTGTAGACAGTTTTGTAGGCCTACCACTTCTTTCCCCCTCCACTTGTCCAGTTTCCTCAGATTTTTTGAAGGACACATTGCAGACAGTGTCAATATTTGCAAATTTTTTTTTAGCTGTGAGACCTCTTTAGCTTTTTGGAAATCACCTTGTTGGTGCACAAACACAATTTTATGCCCGTCAAACTGTGTTATCTTTGGTATTTTTCATGGGTTCAACTGAAGAAATGGGGAAAAATGTTTTGTGACAGGCTGCTGGTAACAAAGTACCCAAAGATAGAATTTACAATTAACTAACTCACACAAGAAGCACACACAGGTGTACGTGGTATTTACACATGTACTTCCATATATGTGAGCTTATGAAATTTAAAACTGCTATTAAAGACATTCTTTGTCCAATAACTCCACATACAATCATGTTGAGAATGTTTCATTTCCAGCTTCACCCGTGTAATTTATCCCTCTCGATATGCACCAATTACATATAAAACACTGATGAATCACATTAGGGCAATGTAGACTAGAACATTAATCATGTGTAAGGCAATCACAGATAATTTATGGCTTCTCCTGTGTTTCTAAATGATCTCTCTCCTGTCCCTGATTGATCCATTATTTGGTCGTAAGCAGAAACATGTTTGCCACATCAATCAAATGATTAATCACAAATAATTGCCTTGACAGCTGAACATAATATACTGTATAGTGTGTGTGTGTGTGTGTGTGTGTGTGTGTGTGTGTGTGTGGAGGGGAGGGTTAAGTACAGTACAATGGAGAGAGGAAGGAGAATTTTGCTTCTTGCAGCTGTGGCTCTCATCTCTCATACACACCGTATATTGTTAAGAAATCATTCATGGTGTGAATGTCCTTGCACTGAAAAGTCAAGCACGAATGCTGTTTTTCTTTTGTAGCCATGCCAAATCGATATTATATTAATGTGTGTAATGTACGAGTGGTTGCTTATGGTAACAAGCTCACAAGAAGTGATCACAGTTGCCCTCGGAGCTGCACAGCATTTTAGTGCTTTCTGTTCAGGGGCTTGGAGTTCTCATGGATTCCACATCCTTAGGATTGGGAGTTGATAGACATGACATCCAATTATACATCCATTCACTTGTGAGCAGAGTTGTCACAATATTAGAATTTCAGACTGGATACAGATACCCAGAAAAATACTCAATACTTGATACCATGTTACATATCAAATGAAGCATTTTTAAAAAAAATAAATACATTAGGATTAGAGCAACAGAAAGAATAATATCAGTCACAACACTGTTTTTAATTTGCCTGATATGATATATATATATATATATATATATATATATATATATATATATATATATATATATATATATATATATATATATATATATATATATATATATATATATATATATAATGACAAATATTTTAATATTTCCTTTGGTAGTGCCATAAAACAAAAAAGACAGCAATATTTTTCAGGTTGTCTGAGATACTGGTGTGTTTCTGGTGATTTGGCTTCCCATTTTTGTTGCTGATCATATAGAGTTGGTAAGGCAGGTTGCCACTATTCCTGCCTAAGTGCTGGTAGACCTTTTTCAGCTTCAATCTCGGACTTTAAGAGAAACATAACAGTTAAAGTCCCAGATTGAAGCAGAGACTTTAGAGAAACACTTTTTTGACACCGTTGGATGAAGTGGTAGAGAGTGTCCCCAGGGGAAAGATTGGTGATTGGAACCAATGGACATGTAGGTGTAGGGAACAGAGGTAACGAAGAGATGTTGGGGTGTATGGTCAGGAAAAATGTAGAAGGGCAGATGGTTGTGATTTTGTGAAAAGGATGGAAATGGCTGCAGTGCACACATACTTTAAGAAGAGGGAGGAACAAATGCTGGCATATATGAGTGGAAGAAGGTGCAGACAGGTGGACTACATCTTATGCAGAAGGTGTAATCTGAAAGAGATAGGAGACTGCAAGTCTGTAGTTCAACTGTAGCCCTTTGAGACCTATAATAGAACAAGTCTGCCAGACCATATCATTACAGTTATACATGCTGTAGTATCATCGTGTGGAATATTACAACTCACTATACATCAATAGAACCTTCAGAACCATAATTATAATATGTGTGGAGGCCATCCATGGTAACTACATAAGGTAGCTAAAGAGTGCACTAACCCACAGAGAAACTGAAAACCATTTTCTGTATCTACATATTATGCTAGATATAGAAACGCCAGAGCTGTACATGCTAATGCACACGATAAAGCGCATGGAGTACGTGTTGTTGTTTGCGCTTTCTATGTGATTTTTGCGAACCCGTTAGAGAAAGGATACAGTGCTCTGGGGCACGTTGAATGCATTATATCTAAGTATAAATCCTCTGGTTTTATATGCAAAAAGATTTATTGCTCTATCATATGTGGTTTCAATTTTACCAGCATTTAAGTTGGCAGTCAGGAGCGCTGGCGCTCCGGCAGGTCACATGGATTTAAACATCAAGAAGAGGATGCGAGTGAAGCCGGACAAAAGGATTTAGTGGTGGAAGTTGAAGAAGCAAGAATTCTGCACAGTTGCAGAGTTTAGGAAGGAGTTGAAGCACGCTCTGGGAAGTAGGTAGGAGTCACCAGATGACTACGAAAATACAGCTGTAGTAATTGGGGAAACTGCCACGTAGGTATTTAGTGCATCCTCTAGAAAGAGGACATAGCACAAGGAGACTTGGCGGTGTAATGAAGAAGTACAATAAAGTATTCAAAGGAAGAGGTTAGCAAATAAAAAAGTGGCTGGTTCAGATGACATTTTATGATGTCAGTCCACCCGTTGTAGCTATAACAGCTTCAACTCTTCTGGAAAGGCTTTCCACAAGGTTTAGGAGTGTTTATGGGAATTTTTGACTATTCTCCAAGAAACATATTTGTGAGGTTAGATACTGAAGATGGACAAGAAAGCCTGGCTCACAGTCTCCGCTCTAATTCATCCCAAAGGTGTTCTGTCAGGTTGAGGTCAGGACTCTGTGCAGGCCAGTCAAGTTCTTCCACACCAAACTCACTCATCCATGTCTTTATGGACCTGCTTTGTGCACTGGTCTGCAGTCATGTTGGAACAGGAAGGGGCCATCCCCAAACTGTTCCCACAAAGTCGGAAATTGTCCAAAATTTCTTGGTATGCTGAAGCATTAAGAGCTCCTTTCGTTGGAACTGTATCAAGGGACTGAGCCCAACTCCTGAAAAACACCCTCACACCATAATCCCCCCTCCACCAAACTTTACACTTGGCACAATGCAGTCAGGCAAGTACCGTTCTCCTGGCAACCAAACCTAGATAAAGCTCATGAGCCATGCCATGGAGCTATGGGGAAAAAGTAGCTGAAGCTAGGTGATGATCAGTGAGCAGCATTATGGCTTCATGCTGAGAAAGAGCACTACAGATGCAATGTTTGCTTTGAGAATGTTGACAAAGAAGTATAGAGAAGGTAAGAAGGAGTTGTACTGTGTCTTTGTGAATCTAGAGAAAGAATAGGAAAAAAAGGGTGGTAAGAGAGGACTGTGATACTGCATGAGGAAGTCAGGAGTGCCAAAGACGTATGTGAGCCTGGTGCAGGCTATGCATGAGGATAGTGAGAGAGTGCTGAAGTGGGTGATAGGAGTGACAGATAGGTTTAAAGTGGGGGTGGGATTACATCAGCAATAGGCTCTGAGCCCCTTTTGTTTGTGAAGGTCACGGGCAGGCTGAGAGGTGAGGTCAGGCAGGAGTGTCTCTGGACTATGATGCCTGGAGACACTGCAATTTCCAGTTACAGTAGGGAGCAGCTGGAAGAGAGACTGGAGAGGTGGAGGTATGGCCTGGAGAGAAGAGGAATGAAAGTCAGTAGAAGTAGTACCAACTACATGTGTGTGAATGAGAGTGAGACAAGTGGAAAGGTGGACATGCAAGGAGTAGACATAATGAAGGTAATGAGTTTAAATACCTGGAGTCAACCATCCAAAGCAACGGACAGTGCACGAGATTAGGATGGATAAGATTAGAAATGAGTATATCAGAGGAACGGCTCAAGTCAAGAGTCAGGAGTAGAGGTGGTGAAGGGATCCACCACTCAAAACAACCGACAGGACACAAAAGTGGTGAAAAAAAGAGTGCAGGCATGGTGGAGCGGGTGGAGATGAGTGTCAGGGTTGATTTTTGACAGGATAGAAGCAAGACTGAAAGACGGTGGCACTGACAAAAAGACAGGAGGATGAGCTGAAGGTGGCAGAGTGGAAGATGTTAAGATTTCTCTTTGCAGTGACAAGAAGAAAGGGCAAAGGAGCTGATTAGAAATTAAGTATCTCAGTCAAATGGCTCAGGTTAGGAGTTTGGAGACAAAGTTAGAGAGGCAAGATTGAGAAGGTCTGGACATGTGCAGAGGAGGGATGGTAGCTATATTGGACAAAGGATGTTCAAGATGGAGCTGTCAGGCAGGAGAAAAAGAGGAAGATGGATGTAGTGAAGGAGGACAATTATGGAGGACGTGTGACCACTACAGGGAGCAGCCAAAAGAACAACAAGATCACAGTTTTTAGACACAAATAATTATTTTATCCTGTTAAAACACCAGCATTAGGAGTGCACTAGCTTATGATTCCTTGAGGCTGAGTTTATAGCTATTGGGTAATTGCTAATGGTCAAGCTGCTAACATTAACATATGCATTTGCCAGGTTCGTATTTATGATGATCATATTTTTCTTTACATACCTCTTTAGGTGTTGTTCATTGTTGTGAATGTCTGCTACTTCAGCTGCTAGTGAGGGGAGGGGCTGTGTGTCTGTAGTGGTGCTGTGTTAAACTGTGCGCCAGGTGGATGAGGCAAAGACAGCACTGTTGGTATTGATACTGCTGCAAATAAGCATCTACTCTTAGTAATTTTCAGCATTGATTAGTATCTGAAAATCAGTTTTTTTTGTTTCTTTTTTTTTGACAACCCTACACTTGGGAAGTGTGCACATTTTTGGAAGTGCACTGCAGTTAGCTTTCCAGCAGCATCAGGAAACCTAGTCTGCAACTATGTTTAACCCCTGTCTGTTAAAGCTGCCCAGAAAAATAAAAATATAAAGGTCCAGTTTCACATTTATTTAATTAAGTATAGTGTGTCATGGTCCTTGGTCCTTTAACCCAGAGTTCTTATTTGTTTTGGGGCTTCCTTTGTGTCATTGGTATCATGTTGTTCACCTGTGTTTCCCAGATGTGTGTGCGTGTCCCTCATCAGCCCTCATGTATTTAAGTCCTGAGTTTTCCCCTGCTTGTTGTTGCGTCCTTGTCATTGTCCTGGTCATCACTGTCCTGGTCTTCAGTGCGCTCTGCTGTGTGTTTTTTCAATAAAGTTCAGTTTTGAGTCCTGCATTGGGGCCCTCATCCTGTCTGGCATGCAGCATTTCATGACATATTGATAACATAATCCAGGATGTTGTGGATTGCGGTGGGGCTGTAGCCTCAGTGTCACAGGGTGAGAGACGAAGCAGACTCTGGACATGTTGTCAAGGCCATGACACAGAGACAAGCAATGGTTATGTTGTGTGGTATACTTACTCGTTCGGTTGAGCGTATAC
>JAMQGT020013914.1:0-38684 GCA_024447675.2 Pterophyllum scalare
TTTGCCAATGGCTGGGTCATTCCTTTGCATTTGGACAAGGTCAATATGACTGTATTTGGGCAAGGCTAGCAGGTTGCTGTCACTGCCTTCCTCTTGAAACATCTCAGGAATAGCTGTTGCAGACATGGCTAGTGACTGTACAAGTGCACAAGAAGTAGACTCAGATTGGGCTAGAGCTATGTGTCTTTGGCAGGTTGCAGCCACTATGTCAGCATGGAGTTGGAGCTCAACCTCCTTGACTGAGGACAAAAGATGAGATCTGAATTTGTCAATACGCTGACATTCTTCTCTAAAAACTGTATCATCTTCAAGCTGGCTGTGCGGCCTTCGAGATAGCCCATCTGCATCCAGACTTTGTTTACCAGCTCTGTATCTGATGTCAAAGTTGTAAGTCGACAGTGCAGCTAGCCAACGGTAGCTAGTTGCATCAAGCTTAGCTGTCGTGAGAAGGTAAGTCAATGGATTATTATCTGTGATAACTGTGAATGTGGTTCCGTACAGATAGTCATGGAACTTGTCTGTTACGGCCCACTTTAAAGCCAAGAATTCTAATTTGTGGGCTGGGTATCTGGCTTCACTACGGGATAAACCTCGGCTTGCATAGGCAATAACCCGTGTGCTTCCATTCTGTTGCTGGTAGAGGGCTGCACCAAGTCCGGTAGTGCTTGCATCTGTGTGTAACAGATATGAAAGCTTTGGATCGGCATAGCCCAGCACAGGTGAGGTGGTCAGTTTTTCAATGATGCCTTCAAAGGCTTTCTGGCACTCATGACTCCAACGTTCACCAAAGGGTTCTTTGGAGTTCAAGTACTTTGGGTCATGTGGAATGTTTTTACAGCCTTTTCGTTTGGGCGGGTAGCCAGCTGTAAGAGATGTGAGGGGCTTAACAATTTTTGAATAGTCCTTCACAAATCTCCTGTAGTAGCCGGTGAAACCCAGGAATGACTGTAGTTCTTTGAGGGTTTGGGGCCTCGGCCAGGTTTTTAATGCCTCAACTTTCTCAGGGTCTGTGTGCACCCCTTCTCTAGAGACAATGTGTCCTAGGTAGCGGACTGAGGTTTGGAAAAACCTACATTTGTCTGGTGAGAGTT
This sequence comes from Pterophyllum scalare, assembly GCA_024447675.2. NCBI lineage: Eukaryota > Metazoa > Chordata > Actinopteri > Cichliformes > Cichlidae > Pterophyllum > Pterophyllum scalare. The sequence goes on from JAMQGT020013914.1 coordinate 1,092, forward strand.
TAAGTCCATAGCCCCTTAAGCGTTCAAGAACATGAGTGAGCCTGGTTTCATGTTCTTCAAGCGAACTGGAAAAGACAATTAAGTCATCCAGAAAGACTAGGACTTCTCTGAGATTGATGTCTTTCATGCACTTTTCCATAAGCCTTTGGAAGGTGCTAGGGGCATTCGTTATTCCCTGGGGCATGCGGTTAAATTCGAAAAACCCAAAGGGACACACAAATGCCGTCTTTGGTTTGTCGGTTTCATTCATCTCAATTTGATAGTACCCCGACTTGAGGTCCATCACAGAGAACCATTGCGACCCAGCCAGAGCTGAAAAAGACTCCTCTAGATTGGGCAGCGCATATGCATCATGGATAGTCTGCAGGTTAAGTTTCCTGTAGTCTATGCATAACCTTACATCACCATTCTTTTTCGAACCACCACGATGGGTGATGAAAATGGGGATTCAGATTCACGAATGATGTCTGCATCTAAGAGGGTTTGTAGATGCTTTTTGACTGCCTCATAATCATGAGGATGAATGGGTCGGGATCTCTGCTTGAATGGGGTTTCATCTTTCAGGTTAATGTGATGTTGTATCTTTGTGGCATGCCCAAAGTCGAGGTCATGCTGAGAGAAAACATCAGAGAAACTGTTCAGCTTTTCAGTTATTCTGTGCTTCCATTCTTCAGACAGTGATGAAGCACCAAAGTCGAAGCTCAGCTTAGAGTTTGGGGTCTGCTGCTGGGATGAACATGTTGCAGAGACCTTTTGACCACTTTTCTCTGGTTCAGGACATGAAATGATACGATCAGGGGTAACCAATTCAGCAATTACACAATTAGTGGGTAGTGTAACATCATGGTTAGTTTCATTTCTGAGTAGCACAGGGACTTTGTATGGCCCTTGCTTTGGTAAGGTGATAAGACAGCAATCGACAAAAATACCACCGGGTAGGGAGGAGGTAGTTGGTTGCTCAATTAGTGCACACTGGTCAAGATTAACTTGGTTAGCATACACAAAGCCTTCAACTAGTAGTTTCTGATTGGCTGGCAGGACTTCCTGGGTTCTGCCTTTCAGCTTAACAAAACCAATCTTGCCACTGTCACTCTGTCTTTTTCTGATTTCCAGTGTTTTTAACAACTGCCAGTAACCATAAGAAAGTAACCGTGAATGGGGTAAGGTGATCTTGTCAATTTGCTCATATAAGGGGTCAAGTGTGTTGGTGCCAATTAGCAGGGGAGTGTCTGAGTTTGAACGGAGATCAGGTACAACTAAAGCTAGGGTAGGCAGTTCGGGCTCAGTCTCAACAAAATCTTTTGGAAACTTGATGCTTGTTTCTATATAACCTAAATAGGGTACTGCCTGACCATTTGCTCCTTCAACCTCAAGGAGATCAGTAATTGGTTTAATAGGGTGGTCAGGTAGATGTTCTTGATAGAACGATGTGGCAATAGTTGTTACTTGTGAGCCTGTATCGAGCAGACAATTGCAATCAACCCCATTGATGGCAACTTTGGCGGTACATTTTCTGCCCACAAGTCTTTTTGGGAGTCTTGGTTGCTGGTTAACCTTAGCTGTTAAGCATGGCACTTTCTTTGTTTTAGCGTTAGGGGGACGATGTTTGAGCTTAGCTCCTGTTTGTCCCACAACAGGAGCTTTTCCTAGTTTAAATCAGGGTGTTCGCTGTTTTTGTGGTGGCGTTCCCACTCTTGCTGTTTTTGTTTGAGGGCACTTCTTTTCATAGCTACTAGTACTGGGTTGGAGCCATTGCTGCAGCTGGAAGCAATATGGCCATCCTCCCCACATCTAAAGCAATATCCTGGCTTAGGTTTGGGCATTGATGCATTTGTCTTTGGTGTCTCTCTTGACTCAGCTTGGCTTTTAATGCGTTTATGCTTTGTTTCCTTAGGGTGACTCTTGTATTTTTGGCCTGGTTTTTCAGCTTTGAGTTGTGCTATTTGAGTCTGGAGGTCTGCAATTTGCTTTTGGAGATCAGTTGAGGTGCTGTTTATTGCAGGGTCAAGGCTGTCAATACCTGGTGAGCACGTGGACTGCATGTTGGAGAAAACTCGTGGTCTTTGCATTCCCAGATGCTGTTTCATGCGGGTGATCTTACTCGCCTGTTTGTCTTCTTCTGTCCGAAGTAGGAGAAGTAGCTCAGCAAATGGAGGTGGATCTTTCTTCCTTTGTTCAAGCTGAAGGTTGGTGATCAATGAGCTGTCCCAACAGCCTCGGCAAAACTGCCTAAGAAGTTGTTTATTTGCATCATCAGGGGCAATTCCGTCTCTACTTATGGCTAAGTTTAAAGCTGTGTGTAATCTCTGCAGGTATTCTGAGGATTTTTCGCCAACGTTTTGGTTTGTATTCAAGAAACGAGCAAAGAGTTCATCACCATCTTCCACAGCAGCATAGGCAGAGTCGAGAAGTTCAAGGTAAGTTTTTGGACTTGCTTTGGGCCCAAGAGATTTCACAATGTTGGTTGCAGGAGGGGATAAGCTTTCAACAATTCTCCTCACGATCTGGGTCTCTGAAAGTGAGGGATCAGTCAGGCAGAATTCCACACTTCTGCGCCAGGTGTCATAATCGGTTTCAAAAGTAGGATATGGAACTCTTCCTGAAAAGGGTTTCAACTTGCAAGGTAAGTTTGAGGATAAGGCTGCGTCACTGCTTTTAACAATGTGTTCAACAATGACACGTTGCACCTCAGGAGTACTTAACAAGTTTGCAGGTATTTGTGACCTAACATTATCTGGACTTGAGTTAGGACCATCATCAATGACACAAACATGGTCACTAATTGGTGACATAAGAGGTGAGGCTTGGAGTGTATCGATGGAAGGCAATGGCTCTTGGACTGAATGTTGACCAGTGTGAGTGTGGGTTGTCCCTCCCAATGACTCTCCAATCTTAGCCAATTCCTCTTTCAAAAGGGTTTCAAATGAACAGTTGCTTCGCAATGCCACATCTCTTAGCTCTGAAAGGTAAGTTACTGCGGCAGAAGTACTTATTTCACTACTATAAGCGCTGGCTAGGCTTTGAATGTGGTGAATAACCTCTGGTTTTGCAGTGCATGGTCGATCATAGGGCAAATACCGTTTTTCCAGTTCTTTAGCAGTAGCGTCATGCTGAAACTCTACAATGACCTTTTCTTTACCTGTAGTGGGTACTTCAACAAGCCTATTGACAGGACCAAACTGTTTCAGGAAATCAAAAACCTCATTGTCAAGCTCACTGTTAGTTAGGCCACTGATTAAAACAGAGTTTTGAACCTTAATATTCTGAGTTCTCACAATTTCCATTGTTAAGACACGTTTTCAATTCAGCAAGGTGGATAATCAAGTAGCTGTGAAGCTCCAGTCACTCTAGCTTAAGCCACTCAATGTTTGAGGATAAATACCTTTAAGAAAAACCACAATTAACCCTCCTGGCTGGCTCGCCAAGTCTGTAGCACGTACAGGAAAATATATAGGCTGTGGATAATTAACCTTTTGTTGGACCAGTTTCTAGGTTCCTAGGAGGGTTAGGGTTGTGAGTGACATACACAGAATGAATGGAGCCACAGGTAGTGAACACAACTTGTATTGACTAACACACAAAAAAATATAAAACAACTATGCACAACATCAACAATAAGCACACAATTGAAATAGTCCTTGAGTTCACTTAAGTCTGGCTGGCAACAGTTAGTCAAGTTAGTCAGATTAGTCCAATAGGTCACTCCAATTTCAGGAGACAATGTTCTATTGCGGTAGCCCACACGTGTCCTACCACACAGTCATGAGCTGCTGAAGTGAAGAACATCCCGTTCCTCTCAGGCCAACAGAATCGGTTCGGCTCAGTTCCAAAATTCCAACAGGTGGCTCGCCATCTCCCTCTCCAGGGAGAGAATCCAACAGGATCTGATCCCAGTTCCAATGGTGAATAAAAAAACCTAGCCTGTATAAAATACAGGACCAGCACAATAGTTCACTTTAAATCAATGTCTCTCAATTCAATTTCCAATTTAACTAAAAAGAAATAATCACAAATGAAAATAGAAATGCATAAAAGTACATTTCCCATGTGGTAACACATTTACTCCACATCACAGTTAATTACAGCAAATAAAAGCTCAACTAGCATGGCCTTAATAACTAAAACACCATCAAAATGTACAATTCAACATAAACATATCAAATCACAGGATTAGCTTGAGTTACTAATGTGTAGCACCCGCTTCCCACAGCTATCAAGGTTGCTGGCCCTCACTGGCCCTAATTAGCTGTCAATTAAGCTTTGCGCGCTGTTTTAGCCTGCGAGCTACGTTAGCCTGCGAGCTACGTTAGCCTTTTAGCTTCTTTAGCCTTTTAGCTTCTTTAACTCAACTCCACTCACCAAGGCGCCCGCACTGCTTGAAACTACCAAGCGGTCGGTTCCGTTTCGTCTTCTCTTCTCGCTTATGAGCTTTAAACGAACGAAGATGTCAGTTTGTTCGGTTCACTCGGCAAAACACAGTGTTGTCTCCTCTCCTCTCTCTGCTTCTGCAGCGCGTACGTATGTCTCTGTGTGGGAGTGGGCTGGCTTAACTCATTCAGCCAATGAGATGTGGGTCAATCCATTAAAGGTCTGAACGGGGGGGTAATCGGCAATTATTGCACAACTGGGATTCTCAAACCCACCGGGTTACATATATCATGGCAAACAGAATATTTTAAATATCTTAGTGATAATACCAAAAACCCAGAAGAACTAATGGAACGTAACTACTCACAATACAAAAGAAAATCAAAGACGATATACAGAGATGGAACTTAATCCCATACCTAAGCATAAGCTCAAGAATAGATTCTATAAAAATGAATATTCTCCCCAAATTATTATATTTATTCCAAACTCTACCAGTACATATAGACCATAAGCAATTTAATGAATGGGACAAATTATTATTGAGATACATATGGCAGGGGAAAAAAACCTAGGATCCGATTTAAAACTCTACAATTTAAAGTAAAGTAATGGAGGATGGGGGCTCCCCTCTTTCACTGACTACTACTGGGCAGCACAATTGAGATCAATAATATGTTGGTGTAACCCCTCCTGCAATGCTCAGTGGAAGAGTCTTGAAGAGTGCCTGACCCCAATTCCCATACAGGCCCTTATAGCTGACGGCAATCTTCCGAATTTCATAAAAAACATAGAAAACCCATGGATCAAATTGACCCTTAAAGTATGGAGGACAGTAATAACAAAATACAAATTGGAAAAGGATATAGTGATCCTTAAGTGGTGTGCGTATGATACACAATTTGCCCCAAATAAAATGGACACAAGATTTAAGGAATGGACGTACAAAGGGCTAACTGCTGTGTGTAAGATAATGAAGGGAAACACACTATCAAGTTTTGAAATAATCAAAAAGAAATACTCACTAGAAGCACAGGATTTCTACCAATATCTACAGATGAGACACTACATAGAGGATAAAATGAAACATATCTCAGAATCAAGCAAACAGCTGTTGAACCTGTTTAAAAGGGCGTATGGTTCAAACAAAGATAGAGGTATCATATCGGGTCTATACAAGGGGCTTATGGATATGAAAGGACACTCAACTCTAGACATAAAAATTAAGTGGGAAATGGAGGGGGAATTGGCCATATTGGAGGAGGAGTGGAAAACAGTCTGGGAGTACCAATGGAAGTGTAGCAGCTCCCTAAGATGGAGGGAGTTTGGCTGGAAAAGCCTGATTAGATACTTTATTACACCATATCAGAAATCTCATTATAAAGGAGAAAATGTGGAGGCATGAATGCTAATCTCTGCCATGTATTCTGGGACTGTCAAAATATTAAAATGTACTGGAAAGAAATACATAAAGCAATTCAAGATATATTTGGCAGACATCTGCCACTGGAGTGTAAAGCCCTTTTTTTTGGACTTGTACCTGAAGGATGGCCAAAAAAAGATAAATATCTAGTTAGCATGTTGTTGGTGGCAAGCAGGAAGGCCATCACAAAAAAATGGCTCTCACAAGAAAGCCCAACTCTGAGGATGTGGATGGACATTACAATGGACATATATAAGATGGAGAAAATAACTGCGGATATAAATCACAAGAGGGACCTGTTTGTTTCACAATGGAAGAAGTGGATGGACTATATAATGCTACGCAGGCCTGACGTTGGACCCGTCAACTCTAGCTAAGGCTCCACTCACAGGAAGATCCACCCTCACTCCCTATGTGTTCATGTTCTTTGGTATGTATGTATAGTTTAAAAGAGACATTCAAATGGATAAGTGGTAATATATATTGGGAATTTGTAATAGACATTGTATCGTTGCCGCTGAATGTCAATAAAAAATAAATAAATAAATAAAAAAGACTTAGACATTTTATCTCAGCACATAGGTTAGTCAAGTGTTTAGCTGAGGAAGTGAAGGGAAGCAATGATTCAATTCAAATTTATTTATACAGCACCAAATCACAACAAACCAGTGGCGGCTGGAGAAATATTTTTTGCAGCTACTAAGGGGGGGGGGCTAAGCATTTTACTGAGGGTGCTATGAAGGATCATTTATTCTTTCAGTTATCAACATGCACAGATACAAGCTATTTTCTTGAAGGTGCTACAGGGGTGCTATGACTTTTCCAGGGGGGAGCTATAGCACCCCGCCATTGCAACAAACAGTTGCCTCAAGGCACTTTATATTGTAAGGTAAAGACCCTACAGTGAAGTTATGGATATACATTTCATTTCAAAACTACTATTATTGCATACTGTACCCATATTTCACTGAAAGTCAACTCCAAGTGTTTATGCAACCTGGATTTCTACATCACACTGGTTATCTACCACCACCAAGGAGGTTCTGTTTTTGGGAGCTTTTGCATGAATGTCTGTTGTTCTGTCTGTAAACAAGATAGCTTGAAAAGTTTTGAATGAATTCTGATAAAACTTTGTAGGAATGTAGAATGTTAACAATACATTAAAATTTGCCTTATATCCACCAAGGTCTTCAAGGTCAACTTAATGATTTATTGACTAAAATGTGACAAAAAGATTTATAACTGATAAAATATGATAATTACAGTGGTGTGAAAAAGTGTTTGCCCCCTTCCTCATTTCCTGTTTTTTTTGCATGTTTGTCAAACTTAAGTGTTTCGGAACATCAAACTAATTTAAACAATAGTCAAGGACAACACAAGTAAACACAAAATGCAATTTGTAAATGAAGGTGTTTATTATTAAAGGTGAAAAAAATCCAAACCATCATGGCCCTGTGTGAAAAAGTGATTGCCCCCCTTGTTAAAACATACTATAACTGTGGTTTTTCACACCTGAGTTCAATTTCTCTAACCACACCCAGGCCTGATTATTGCCACACCTGTTCTCAATCAAGACATCACTTAAATAGGAGCTGCCTGACACAGTAAGGTCCACCAGAAGATCCTTAAAAGCTACACATCATGCTGAGATCCAAAGAAATTCAGGAACAATTGAGAAAGAAAGTAATTGAGATATATCAGTCTGGAAAGGGTTATAAAGCCATTTCCAAAGCTTTGAGAATCCAGCGATTCACAAATTATCCACAAATGGCGAAGACATGGAACAGTGGTGAACCTTCCCAGGAGTGGCCGGCCGCCCAAAATTACCCCAAGAGCGCAGCGACGACTCATCCAAGAGGTCACAAAAGACCCCACAACAACGTCCAAAGAACTGCAGGCCTCACTTGCCTCAGTTAAGGTCAGCGTTCATGCCTCCACCATCAGAAAAAGACTGGGCAAAAATGGCCTGCATGGCAGAGTTCCAAGGAGAAAACCACTGCTGAGCAAAAAGAACATTAAAGCTCGTCTCAATTTTTCCAAAACACATCTTGATGATCCCCAAGACTTTTGGGAAAACATTCTGTGGACCGATGAGACAAAAGTGGAACTCTTTGGAAGGTGTGTGTCCCATTACATCTGGCGTAAAAGGAACACTGCATTTCAGAAAAAGAACATTATACCAACAGTAAAATATGGTGGGGGTAGTGTGATGGTCTGGGGCTGTTTTGCTGCGTCAGGACCTGGAAGACTTGCTGTGATAAATGGAACTATGAATTCTGCTGTCTACCAAGAGATCCTGAAGGAGAATGTCCGACCATCTGTTCGTGTACTCAAGCTGAAACGAACTTGGGTTCTGCAGCAGGACAATGATCCTAAACACACCAGCAAGTCCACCACTGAATGGCTGAAGAAAAACAAAATGAAGACTTTGGAGTGGCCTAGCCAAAGTCCTGACCTGAATCCTATTGAGATGTTGTGGTATGACCTTAAAAAGGCCGTTCATGCTCGAAAACCCTCTAATGTAACTGAATTAGGACAATTCTGCAAAGATGAGTGGGCCAAAATTCCTCCAGAACGCTGTAAAAGCCTCATTGCAAGTTATCGCAAACGCTTGGTTGCAGTTGTTGCTGCTAAGGGTGGCCCAACCAGTTATTAGGTTTAGGGGGCAATCACTTTTTCACACAGGGCCATGATGGTTTGGATTTTTTTTCACCTTTAATAATAAACACCTTCATTTACAAATTGCATTTTGTGTTTACTTGTGTTGTCCTTGACTATTGTTTAAATTGGTTTGATGTTCCGAAACACTTAAGTGTGACAAACATGCAAAAAAACAGGAAATGAGGAAGGGGGCAAACACTTTTTCACACCACTGTATAAGTGTGGTGTGTATTGTCAACATATAGAAAGTACAATATAAAGGTTGAAATTATGATGTCACATTTGACTCCTGACATCCCCTTCAAGGTTAATAGAGTGGTCTGAAGGTCAAAGTGATAATAATGATATATAGAGCTATTTAAAACTATGTTTCTTACTGCCATTGTTTGTATTGACGACATTCAGGCATATAGCGAACGATATATGGGGATTGCAAATATCATGTTATAGTTTCCATCCAAGTATCTGACCTCTGACCTCACTTTTACATTTTACATCTGCCTTTCTTTCAAGTGGACCCCAAAATGTGTTCTATCTTTAAAGAAAGTATTGCCAAGAGAAAGAGAATGAGCCTCCTAGTTAGTTAGAAATATACTATAGTATAATATTATATACTAAGCTCTTCATTAGTTATTCATGTCCAGTTATTTACAAATCAGTGCCTATTATCCATCACCTACCCCTACATAATGCTTGTGTAATGAAACTAAACATCTGTCATGCTAAACTTATCTGATTTTTACTGGAACATCCATGATGTTCAGTAGTATGAACATCATGGATGAGCGAAGTGCTCTATTGGGGTGATATGGTACTATAAGATCTTTAAGAAAAGATGGGGCCTGATTATTCAAGACCTTGTATGTGAGGATAAGGATTTTAAATTCTATTCTGAATTTAACAGGGAGCCAATGAAGAGAAGCCAATATGGGAGAAATGTGGGAGAAGCCAATATGGGATAGATATGGGTGCACTGTAACAGGGGGATTACAACAAACTCAAAAACACTCAGAAACAGGAAGGCCACCTAAAACAACATTGAAAAGAGTCTTCTGGGAAAATAAAAACAAAGATTAACTTGCACCAAAATGATGGAAAGAGAAAAACATGGAGAAGAAAAGGAACAGATCATGATCAGAAGAGTGCTACCTCAGAAGTCAAAAATGGTGGAGGCAATGCTATGATATGACCAGGTATGGCTGCCTATGGAACCAGGCCAATGGTGTTTTTTGATGATGTGACTGCTGAGGTAGCAGGATGAATTCTGAAGAGTACAGAGTAACCTTTTGTAACCTTCTCTGCAGGTATGGTGAACCTCAACTACGTGGTCAGCTGACGCCTGGTGAGACAAGTGGCTGTTAGACCAGTGGACACCAGAGCACTTTTGCAATTAAGCAACAGCTTGATAAGCCGAGCAGATATTTGAGGTTAACACATCTACACTCTCACCTAAAAACATTGTAAAACTTTGTCACAGGAACAGTGATATTTCAAAGTTTACTGACAAACCCAGGGGCAGCATCCTTTGATGCCAGCCAAAACATCTCAACTATTACTGTTTCTGTGAGACAAAATACACTTTTATGATGTTTTTAGGTGATAATATAGATGGGTAAACCTCAAATATCTGCTCGATTTGTCAAGATATCACTTAACTGCAACAAGAGTTCTGATGTTTGCAGAGATGTCTGTTCCTGCTGGTCTAATAGCCACTCTCCTCACCAGTTGTCAGCTGATTGGGGGGTCGAGGCTTACTATCCCCGGCAAGAACCCCCGACTGCTGGCACATCCTTTTCAAAACCCCGCTGGCCTTTGCAACTAAGTGAAAGTCACTAGGGAGGGTCTGAAAAGGCCAAGTGGCAAAGTCGCTAAGTTGGCAACACCGGTGTTGCCAAAAACCGATTGCAGCTTCGAACATGTGAAGGGAATGTTCTTTATGACTCAAAATGAGTTGATATCACTCATGAGAGATAATGTTTGCGATATGCTTGACAGATTACAGGTCAATGAGTCATTTACAACAATATAATTACCAGCAATCAATTTTTTATTTTTTTTTGGCAAATAGTGGAAATCACTTTCTGGCACAAAACCGGCTATTCAGATGAGAAATTGCTTCGCTGCCACTGTGTACAGTGTAACAGCATGTACATTTTGCGTACATGCAGTGCAGTACACATTCACATTCAAATCTGTTTATTGCACCCTGTTAATTCTAATATATAGGTATATCTGTTTATTACAGGGTGTACCCTGCCTCTCACCCTATGACAGCTTTAATAGGCTCCAGCCCTCCTGCCAGGGAATGGTTGGCTCCCATTGTATTTACAGTGTATTTACATTGTATTTACAATACAATGTTTTAATTGATAGGAAAGCATATATTTGATACCAAGATTTCCAGAATTTTTCAACACTAGGAGGTGTTTTTTAATACTTCCTATTACATTAAAATACTAAAGTACCAGGTGAAATTAAATGTCATGAAAACAGTTCAACATTTTCTTTGTACACTCTGAATGACCCCTAATGCTGCTAATCATCAAACAACCGGTTAATAAATGACCACATAAGAGCAACGTGAAGCGGGTCCGAAGTCCACTAGATGGCGAAGTTACACATCTTTAAAAACAATACCAAGCGTAACCATGAACCACCCACAGAATGAAGTCATTGAATCAAACAGCTCCAGTTACGAGATTGTGAGAATAACGCATGCTGAATACAATTATACCATTTCCCCTCCAAAAATGAAATATATATATATATACATTCATGTTTACAGCTGACCTTCAATTTGCCAACAGGTACTCCTAGCAGTAATAACAATAATAATTCTTAGACTGACCCTAACGTGAGGCTGATCGACGACAGTAGGGTGTGGACAGCACTCACCTTGGCTGCAGGTGTCGGCCCCCACGACAGCTCTCGTGGATCTTTGTGTATAATCGTGCTTTTTAACACCCTGTCTCACTTGAGTTTCATTTCTCGTCTTTTGCGTCAGCAGCAGCAGGTTGATAACTATCGGGGCTTAACTCCACCCACCGGCACTCACGCACATAAACACAGGCTCGCTGGTGCAATGACCAACAATAATACTATTCCAAATAACTGTAGTTTCCCGCATACATTATGCGGTTCCTGCATGTTTAAGTCTGGAACCTCCCTTTGATACGGTAGCTTTGATACGGTAGCTTTGATACGGTAGCTTGAACCTCTTTCCCCATTCCGGAGATACTTGAGTGTTTTCCTCTTTGCTCACTGCAGATGAATTATACTTGTCGCCCCACTTTTGCTGACTTTATTTACTTTTTTTTTTTTAAGAATTTAAATTTAAAAATGTATGAAATGCTGACATACAATGATATGTGAATCGCCCACCATAATAAGTAGTAACGCGTGAACTCACCGTGGCTGGCGGTGTCGGCATCACAACAGCTCTGGCGGATCTTTGTGTACAGTCGTGATGTTGCACACACCCTTCCTCACTTAAGTTTCATTTCTCGACTTATGCGTCAGCATCAGCAGCAGGTTAAATACGATAATTATGGCGATTAACCCCACCCAACGGCGCTCACGCACATATTTTACACTGTAATGCTACTATAACGCAGTGGAAACGCAAAGGGATGTGGAGGGATGAAATACACTTGATCTAAACTACAGAATTGCTGAATCTTAGGACAGGTGCAGGAAAACTTTCTTGTATTTTTGGCATTATGTATTTGATACTATATTAGAATATACTTACTCACTTTTTCTTATAGCACTTTTCTAGTTATCCCGATCACTCAAAGTGCTTTTGATGCAAGGTCCATGCATAACCATACATTCACATAAGCGCTATAATCTATACACTAAAGCACATTTTAACGGTTGTACGCTTCGGCTTCCGTGTCCAGACGAGGACATATGTAAATCATATGTAAAGGAGCAGTTCACAAAGCGCGGTGGAAATGTAGGCCTGTTCTTAAACGTTTCACCGGTTCATTGAAACCAGCACCAGCACTGGCACGAGCACCAGCACCTCGGCGGTGGAAAAGTAGGAGCAGAGAAACCCAGACCTCCTTCTCCTCAGCCACCTCCTCCAGCTCATCCAGGGGGACCCCAAGGCATTCCCAGGCCAGCTGATAAATATAATCTCTTCAGCGTGTCCTGGGTCTGCCCCAGGACCTCTACACCAGGGCCTCTTCCCAGTAGAACATGGGAACACCTCACCCACACAAGAGGTGCCTAGGAGCCATCCTAGTCACATGACTGAACCACAGAAACTGGCTCCTTTCGATGTGGAGGAGCAGCAGCTCTACTTTGTGCTCCTCCCAAATGGCTGCACTCCTCAACATATCTCTAAGGGAAAGGCCAGCCACCCATTGGAGGAAGCTAATTTCTGCTGCTTGGATTTGCAATCTCATTCTTTCTGTAACTACCCAAAGCTCATGACCATAGGTGAGGGTAGCGTTTTAGACTGACTGGTAAATCGCTTTGACATTCAGCTCCCTCTTTACCACAACAGACAAATGCAGTGTCCACATCACTGCAGAAGCAGCCCCACTCCATCTGTTCATCTGTTAAACCCACATTAAACTGGTTTAAGTAGAAACTACTTTAATTAGACCTCATTTGGCTCAGGATTTGAATTTATTTCATGAGTTTCTTGAGCAACTTGCCCAGAGTGTACCCTGCCTCTCGTCTCTCTTGTCTACCTGTTTTTCCAGCAATTGCACTCTGTATATCACATGTTTGCATATAGAGATGTCTCCTGTTCTATATGTTGATGGAAATGTGATTAAACAGTAGCTCACTAAAGACTGTGGTATACTGAGAATATATCACAGCTAAGATGCAATCTTCAGCCAGACATGAAGCAAAGGCCACATATGGCAATACAGTTTGCCAAGCATGACAATGTGAAAGTATAACAATTTATTTAAACATGTTCATGAAATGTCAAACAATTCTTATTTAAAAAAAGGCTGTTATTTATATTAATTTGTATACTCCAATCGTGCAATATCTAAATAACTGTGCAGTGAAAAAATGCTATTCTTAGACTGCTTTGATCCATGTCAGTTTGGGAATGAGAATGAATTTTCTGATTTCCCTAAGAAAGGATTTTGCTCAGTCAGAGAGCTGGACAGTCAAAGGTCCCTGAAATAAATGTATTTCTGTTGCTCACTGAGTTTTAAGTGTACATCTGGGCTTCACTGGTAAAAACAGTTTTGTTTGTTGTTTGTTTATTTTCTGTAAACATATAAAGCAATTAAATGATTACTGTTTGTTATTATTCTTACAGCTAACAATCTCACATACAACATGTAGGATCTGCTCCCACTATATTTACTTCTACTGTGATACAGACCAACTGGAGTTTACACTACATCACAGTAAACTGAGATTTTTTTTTTTAATCACAAACAGGAAGCACATATTTAAAGTATGACCTTTTCCCCACTTCTCTTAGATGTATGCAAATGAGTAGCAAAATGGAAGCGTATAGGTATGCCATTTCAAATCATGGCAAAAATAAATAAGTAAAAATTGCTTTGAGCCTGTGTAGCTTTGCACATAGTTCCCTACCCCACAGCAGACAAAAAGAGAATGGGATCGGTTAGTGGCCACACCTACAATGGTATTTCCTTCTCCCTGAAATGTTGCAAAATGAATGCAATGTATTCAAGTACAAAATGTGCTGCATTTGCTGAGAAATGAAACTGAGTCTGCCTTCAGACACAGACCAGGGTCCTATTCCAGGAAGCAGGTTTAGCTACAACTCTGGGTTTGTTAACCCTAAAATGAGGGAAACTAGGTTTTCACTTCCAGAAAGAGAGCTAACTCCAACTCTGAGTCAGTTACCGGGGTAACCTAACCTGGTTGCTGGCAGGTTTTGTCCAACAAACTCTCAGTGTCTCTCTGACACCTGCTGCACCTGAAACACCTGTCTGACACTCCCATTCATTTCCTCATTCATAAAGTGGCTGTCAGAGTGTCAGAGGAACAAATTCATCTGCAGACGTTTATGTTTCTACAAGCACTGAAATCCCAGTTAGATGTTAGTTTGTTGACATTTAAATGGTAAAATGCTGAACTGTCATAAACTGCAGCAAAAACAGTTTTTATGTAATAACAAACTGACCTGAGGTCAGCTCTGCCCCCGGGGTCTGCTGCTGTCTCAGTTCTATCACACAGGTCGGTCAGTAAACTCAGTCTGAGCTGTTTCTCCACAGTTTTATCTTCACTTTCTGTCTCCTGCAGTTTGTCCGTCAGCTGCAGCTGAATAATTAGATTTTATAAATCAAATGTAAATTTAGGATTCAGCTTCATCTGATGAAGATTCAAGTTGTGTAAATGATGACAGCAGACATTAGAAAAGAAATGATATATTTTATAACAAACTTTTATTCTGTCTATGATGATGACAGAGTGGGTCAGGCTGATTACAGTGACTCGTCATGCTCCACACTGACACGTGCGATCCTCCATCCATCGGATTAAAATGGAGGCTCCGCTCGTTATTTACCCGTTACCATGGTGAATCCTGGTATCAGAGCTCCAGACTGTCAAATGGCTTTCTTTCCTGACTCACGCACACGCTAACTCAGACTGAACATACTCAGAGTTCAGCATTCAACACCATCATTCCTCAGCACCTGATCAGGAAGCTGAAACCACTGGGCCTGAACACCTCCATCTGTAACTGGATCCTGGACTTTCTGACTGGGAGACCTCAGGCAGTCCGGATCGGAAGTACTACCTCCAGCACCATCACGCTGAGCACTGGAGCTCCCCAGGGCTGTGTGCTCAGTCCACTGCTGTTTACTCTGCTGACTCAAGACTGTGCAGCAATGCACAGCTCAAATCACATCATAAAGTTCGCTGATGACACGACTGTGGTAGGTCTCATCAGGAAGAACGATGAGTCAGCATACAGAGAGGAGGTGCAGCGACTAACGGACTGGTGTGGAGTCAACAATCTGTCTCTGAACGTTGACAAAACCAAAGAGATGGTTGTAGACTTTAGAAGGACGAGAGGTGATCACTCACTGCTGACCATTGATGGCTCTACCGTGGAGATCGTCAAGAGCACCAAGTTCCTCGGTGTTCACCTGGCAGATGATCTCACCTGGTCCTACAACACCAGTTCCATCACAAAGAAAGCCCAGCAGCGTCTCTACTTTCTAAGGAGACTGAGGAAGGCACATCTTCCATCTCCAATCCTCACTATGTTCTACAGAGGAACCATCGAGAGCATCCTGAGCAGCTGCATCACTGTCTGGTTTGGGAACTGCACTGTGGCTGATCGCAAGTCCCTTCAGCGGATAGTGAGAACAGCTGAGAAGATCATTGGTGTGGTTCTTCCTTCCATAACGGACATTCACACTACACGCTGCACTCGCAAAGCACTCAGCATTGTGGGTGATCACACACACCCCTCACACACACACTTCCAACTTCTGCCATCTGGGAAAAGGCATCGAAGCATTCGGACCAGAGCATCCAGAACCTGCAACAGCTTTTTCCCACAAGCTATCAGACTTCTCAACAATCTAGTCTGAACTGGACACACACACACACACACACACACTTTCAATGACAAAAACACTCTTCAGTGTTTGTCCCCCCCACCCCCCCACCCGTAATTATTGTCTACAGTTTCATGTTTGTCTGTATTGTTTGTATTTATTGTGTACTGTCTGGCGCCCTTGCACATGTTTGCACAAGAGCACTTTAATGTTTACTGTTGTGTGTATTGTTCTATGTAGCACCTTGGTCCCGGAGAAACGTTGTTTCGTTTCACTGTGTACTGTGTATATGGTTGAAATGACAAATAAAACTTTTTAACTTTAACTTAACTTAACTTTTTTAAGCTGATTGAACTAACGCTGATCAGCTGTTCTGGAACAGGAAGCTCAGAGTTGCCGATCACAGAGTTGATCAATTTGGAGCCTGTTTTTAAACTCAAAGTTTGTTGAACATGCTTCCTGGAATAGGGCCCTGGAAACACACATAGTTGGACTAAGGGATAATGTTCAGAATTCTTTTTTTTTCTTTAACTTTTCACATCTGACAGCGTAAGAAAGCAAAATTGTCTGAATGCTCTGTTGTGCCAAACACGTTTGCTGTGCCAAGACAAGCTCTGTTGGAGGCTCCTACAACAACTGCTGCATCTGTAACGAAAAACAACAAACTCTTGTTCTGTCGCTTTTGTGTGATTGTCTGTGTATGTGTGTTTGTCATAAAACATACTTGATAATGAGTACATAATGATAGATAATTATGGAGCCTATGCCAGCTACCATGAGGCGAGAGGCAGGCTACGCCCTTGAGCAGGTTGCCAGTCTGTCGCAGGGCTGACACAGAGAGACAGGTAGTTCACACCTATGGGCACCAGTTAACCTAATCACACTAACTGTATGTCTTTGGACTGTAGGAGGAAGCCAGATGCAACTTCCTTACAGAAAGGCCCTGGCCAGATGGTGCATTTATACCCAGGACCTTCTTACTGTGAGGTAACAGTGCTAACCACCACGCAACTGTGCTTTTTTAATAATTATATCATTAAAAAGTAATGGGAGGAGGACTTGCTATGTGATTCAGCTGCTGTTTGACAGTTCAATTCAATTCAGTTTTATTTATATAGTGCCAAATCACAACATACAGTCGCCTCACAGCGCTTTGTATTGTTAGTAAAGACCCTACAATGATACAGAGAAAACCCAACAGTCAAAACAACCCCCTATGAGCAAGCACTTGGCGACAGTGGGAAGGAAAAACTCCCATTTAACAGGACGAAACCTCCGGCAGAACCAGGCTCAGGGAGGGTCAGTCACCTGTTGGGGCTGAGGGGAGGGAGACAGGACAAAAGACATGCTGTGGAAGGAAGCCAGAGATTAATAATAAATAATGATTAAATGCAGAGTGGTATATAAACCCAAGATAGTCAGAAGAAATTAGCAGTTAAAGCGTTATTATGTAGTGCTCAGGAATCTGATGGCCTGGGTAAAAACTGTTCCTCAACCTGTTTGTCCTGCTTTTGGGGGACCTGAATCTCTTTCTTTCATTCCTAACACATTACACAACCCATATCAGTACAGATATCTAACACATCAGCAGCCCTCATCCTGCTAACAATTCCCATGCACTTCTTCACTGAACAAACCAAGGTCAGTTGTGACTAAAAGCTGGTTGTGTGTCTGATCCACTGTTCAACAGTTTTTGTTCCACCACGGGCATGTCTAGAAATAATCTCAAAAGGAATATAAGGTTACAGTTGGATGGTTATAGAATGGTTAGACATGCATGTCTGTTCCTGGTCACTTTTCTTTGTCTTTGGCAGAAACTAAAGCTCAGAGCTCAAAGAAGGTGAACTTCAGAGCTGTCAATTTAATTCACTTTTACTGATATAACACCAAATCACAACTTTGCTGCTCAAAGAATGTGACTGAACTCACTAGTGTGCTTAATATGATGGTGGATGTTGTTGATGTGGGTCTGCCACATTTCCAAACATGCATCTTTGACACTTTGCCCATTATATTCTCACTTTTCTGTGTTCTGTGGTGCTGTGTGGACCTGGACAACCTAATGAAACATAACACATTACTAAGGTTTAAAAGAGAGAGCCTGTTAACATGGTGGGATGAACTGGCTGAATGCTCCTTATGATACTGCACAGGTTTTCATATCCTGCTGTGGAGGTGGGTTATTAAGACTTTGAACATCTCTGAAATAAATTCTAAAAGCTGGCAGTGGCACACTGCCCAAAACAAAGGCATAAGCTGAATAACTGAGTTACACTGCAACCCACGATCATTTCAATAAAGCTAATCATCTTTATATGGAGAGCACTTTTCTAAGCAAATGTTACAAAGTGCTTCATGCAAATTAACTTCATAACAAGCAACCCTTTAAAATGTCAGTTTAACATTTAGAGGTCAGCTGTGGGTTTAATGTTATGCTTAAAACACGTTTATTGCATTATAGCATATTTACACTTCACAGGACTGCATTATCTCCTTTCCTTTAATGAGGATGCTCCAGTGTAGACTATAAATATTAAACATGGAAGCTAAAAGTCTGTGCAGCGAAGGTGGACAGTCTGGTGCTGGTGAACAAGCTACTGCTGGCAACCTGGCCAGTTGTAGTGACACAAACACTTGGTAAAACTTTCTGCTAAACAGTTACTGATGCAAGGTTTAATGCAAAGCAGGATGTTTTCAGAGGTACAAAAATCTCTTGATGGATTCATTGATTTGTGTGATGAAATAAGGTGTATGTATGATTTAATAATTTTATTCCTGCATGAGGACAAAGACAACCTGCTGGTTGTCAGGCAGTCCTTGGGTGCCTGGGGCTCTGGGGCCATGCTCTTAGCTCGCACTGAGGGGGGAGGCCGACAGGGAGGCGGGCTGCCCATTGCCTTTGGTTCTCTGGGGCTCCTGCCCTTTGGTCATGGGAGCTCTGTCTAGGGTCTCTCTCTCCTTCCTCCTCTGTGGTGTGCGTGGAGTTATTGAGATGTGAGGCTTTAGGTCTTCTGAGCTCGTTGTGGGTCCCCTGGGTCTTTCCCTGTTTGCCTCTAGATTCCAGGGTGCGTTGTTGCAGCTTCTGGCCCTCATTGAGTATGTTTCATGACAGAAACGCGCACACACATAAATTGCAACATAACACAGCAAGACTGTGTGTGAGATATATATATACACTGCTCAAAAAAATAAAGGGAACACTCAAATAATCAAGGGAGATTTTTGTAAAGCGCGTATCGAGGCTTGTAACGGTGATGTACTGTATGTGGTGACGTTCGAAGCCTCGGAAGCCGGCCGTACCACATGACTGATTCAGGAAATGCTTCGCGGGTTCAGCGTGCAATTTGAAATATAACGGGCAGTGAAACGCAATGGATCCCCCGCTCACAGTTTGTGATATTGGGAAGTATTGCGCTGTTGTTTTGCAGTCTATTTGATCTGTTTCAGCTGAACCAGCAAGGAAGGAGATTTTCCCTGTCTGGGAACATCTGAGCTGATCTCTCCTAATAAGGAGTGCGCACAGTAATAAATTATTACCCCAGCTTCATCTGTGCCCTGTGAAAAGGTATTTTCTAAAGCAGCCGAAATCAGTTCTAACTAACTAAACCGCCAGAAGCCCAACACTGTGGCAAAGCTGTTATTTCTAAATAAAAATGACTAACTAAAATGTCCCTAATGAGCACAGTTACAAACCAAGTAACACAATCATGCATCACAACCCTCTCCTTTTATTTCCACTTTGTCTCTTGACCCCACCACTGTATCATAAAGATAGACACCATGTTAGTTAGCTCAGGATTTATTTATTGCCATCAGAAAAATCATTTACATACCTGTCAAGCTTTGTATTTAAAAATGCGGGAAATTTTCCACTGCTAAAAATAGAAGTGACATCATCGACTAATTTGCATAACTGGTCAAATGCATGTAGTTGCAATGGAGGCTGTAGGAGAGATGTTATCTTTGGAGAGACCAAGTGTAGAAAACACCCTAAAAGTTTAGAATTACAAATTAATTTTAATAACTTAATAACTTTAATGCTTTGCCTAGACCCACATTACATAGATCAATTTTGTCCTGTATTGTTTAATGTTAGAATAACAAATTTAATGAAAACACTGTGGGGTGCAACTGCTAGCTAACTTTAAAGCATATATATCAACCTTTTTTTCTTTTTTAAATGCTCTTTCTCAGGCTGTGGTGACATCTAAAAGTGGAATAGTAAATAATGTCATACAGGTGAAAAGAACTGACTTTGAAGTCTTTGATGCCCTCAGGATTGACTCTCAGGACTCAGCCGATGTCGCAGGTACTGAAACTTGTTAAGTAGTAACTCCCAAACTTGGTATTAAAATGGGTTTTAAGATAGATCTGCATTTTATTCCATATATCTTTGAACACTGACAGTTTTGGACAAGTTGGCTGATTACAAAAACATATTTGGATTATATTGATATGAATATACACTTAACAGCCACTTTGTTAGGTACACCCGTTCAACTGCTCATTAACGTCTAATCAATCACATGGCAGCTTATCAGTACATTTAGGCATGTAGAAGGATAAGCAGAAGAAGATGGAAGGCTGGATGGCCACAGTCAAAATGATCTGCTAGAGTTCAAACTGAGCATCAGAATGGGGAAGAAAGGTGATCAAGTAACTTTGAACATGATATTCAGTGCAAGAAGGGCTGGTCTGAGTAAAGAAACTACTGATGTACTGGGATTTTCCCACACAACCATCTTTGGGGTTTATAGAGGATGTTTTGGAAAAAGAAAATATCCATTGAGCAGCAGTTCTCCCAAAGGAATGCCTCATTGGTGTCGATGGCCAGACCGCTTCAAGCTGATTGGAAGACGATAAAAACTTACTAACCATTTGTTACAAAGTATGCAGAAAAGCATCTCTGAATGCACAACACGTTAAATCTTGAAGCAGACTACAGCAGCAGAAGACCACACCAGGTGCCCCTCCTGTCAGCTAAAAACAGGAAACAGGCTTTTCAAAATTGAACAATAGACTGGGAAAATGTGCTGTTCAACAAGGACAGTGGTGTTTCTGTAAGTCCAGGCTTGAAGTTGGTATTGTTGGATTTTTTTTCCATCACCTATATAATGGCATTATTTTTATATCATGTAATAAAAGTATATTAGTCACACACACTCTGAATTAATGAACACTGTAGGCTTTAATGTTACTGAGGTGAAGGTAAGGTCTGTTTCATCTGATGCTCACATGTGCTCAAGGCCTTGGTGGGAGGCAAGAACATCTGTTTCCCATGACCTTTGTAACCTCATGTTGTATTTTAGGGAGTCTTATGACAGGTATGCTCCAAAAATGGAGTTCTGCAGACCCGCCTGTGTTTTTGTAACACAGCTAAGCAGAGGTTTTAATAGAAAATCCTTCATTACGACACCTGCTAGCACTGTTGTAAACCATTGAGATACCCTGGTGACATTTGTTTCTTTAGCCCCCTCGAGACAAGAGTTGGGAGAGCCTCAATAGGTGATTGGTTGGGGTTCAAATTTAATGGATTGAGACTTAGGAGGGGTCAAAGGCAAGTGGGCAGTTATCATGTTTCAAATATAAATGTTTGCCACTCTTTGTCTCACACTTACTTTTGTTTGCTTTTCTCTTTCCTGTCTTTCTTTTCCTGTTTCTGCATCCTTCTTTCTCTTCTTTCTCTCTGTGTATCTCTTAACTATGTTACTGTAATTTTCGGCCAAAGGGAACATGGAGACCCTAAAAACAAATATCACCAACAGTATACAGGTTTGTCTTTGTTAGGGATTATTTTTTACTCAATGAATAAAGGACAAATGTTTAAAAGTAAACTCCAGTAAGTTAAACAGTGGTTCAACCAAATAAACAAATAATACACTAGACTGAGAGCAACAGATAGATAATGGTAGACTAACTTCTCTGTCTCAGTGCATCCTATCCTGGAGGATACGGCCACAGAACGTACAGTTAAAATGTCACCAACGTCACCATGTTCTGTTATTAATCTGGACAAGATTGCTAAGTGACTAATTAAAACATCAGGAAGAAAATGTGCTTTATGACTCCACTGCTGATGAGAGGAATCTGGGTCATATTTTAATTCTGAACTGAAAATGGACAAACAGAAGCTGTGCAGCTGTTTTTATTTCTATTAATGCAGTTTGTAAATTATTATAAATCAGTTGTAGATTGTATGAATTTGTCAAACCCTGGCCTCAGCAGTACAGTATTTTGAATCTAAACAATGTCCAGTATATTGCAATATATCATTAAGCAATCACTGCACCTACAGTCAGTCAAATGCATTTTTAAGGAAATTAATATGCCTAATATTCCCAGCCTCTTGTTTTCCTCTTCAGCTGCCGGGATTAAGCATATCACCCTTTTTTCTTTTTTTTTTTTTTTTACACAAATCTTTGGCCAGGGAAGGAGGAGGTTCCTTTACTGAGATCAGCAGTAGACATTTAGAATTAGTGTGAAATGACTCTGCTCTGTGGTGTGTTTTTTAGCATCATGGACCATGCTCTATTTGTGAATGATTCTGTGAATGACACTTGAGCTAAAACTGATTTTTCCACACAGGAATGTGGCTGCTGTTCTCCATCACCCCATCGCAGCTGCTGCTCCATCAGCTGCAAAGCCAACAAACCCCGCGAATAACGTTTCTTCGGAGACCCCTTCAAAGCAAATCTTTCCAACTGCAGGATGTCACAGACAGGAGCCTTGGTGCATAACTGCAATTTAACAAGTCGGAATAAGAGTTGGCAGACTTCACCTTTGTAAGGAATTCTCTGGAACACTCAGGAATATCTCTAAGAGATTTTTTGTTAGTCATTTATTTAGTTAGCGGTAGTTGAAACAGCATTGGTCTTCAAAATTTGGAGATATGACACATTACCCTACTTTGGTATGTTTTAGCAGAGATAAGAGCAATCTGACTGTGGCTAACCCAACTGGTGTAAAAAAAATTAACTTAAAGAATTCCTTGCCATTACCTCATTGAATGTCATTACAGTTCAAGATGTCAGAAAAATACCACAAGAGGACATGGATAAAACCCCCTCCTAAAATTAGTGTCCTCGTTTCTTCAAATTTTCATTATTTTGAAATATTGCTTTTTAAAATCACAACTGTTTGCCACTCCAAGACAATGATAAACTCGGTTTAGACCAGGACAGAATGAAACAATGTTGACATGACACATGAATGTTTATGATGGAAATAAACTGTGAAAGCCATGTTTTGTGAAAAAAATGAATTTTTTTATTAGCCAAGTGAAGTTATAATTCACCATCACTTAAACAAGGAAATACATCAGATAGGAAATTCTAAATAGCCAGTCCTCAGTTCAATTTTTGGTTGATTTTACTGTATTTGTTTTGTGCTGGCTGTCCAAGTTGGTTTAGATTACTTTAGTTTAGTTTGGAATTGTAATCAATTTTATTTTAATTCAATTAAATTTTACTTATATATCTATATATTGTAAGGTAAAGACCCTACAATATTCCAGAGAAAACCCCAACAATCAAATGATCCCCTATGAGCAAGCACCTGGCAACAGCGGGGAGGAAAAACTCCCTTTTAACAGGAAGAAACCTCCGGCAGAACCAGGCTCAGGGAGGGGCGGCCATCTGCTGCGGCTGGTTGGGGGTGAGGGGAAAGAGAAGAGAGAAAAGACAAAGGCAGTGATTAATGAAACGCATTGGGAGTGGGGAAAAAAGGGCTCAGCCTGCTGAGGGATTGTCATGATGTGTTCAACAGCATGGACAGGATGCTTTAGGGCTACCTGATCCAGCCCAAAATATGAGCTTTATCAAATAAGTTCTAGGACTGATAAAATTACACAAAAGACAAGAAAATAAGAAAATAGAAGAAAATAAATACGAACAAAAGCATGAGGGGAGGAAGGAAGACAAATAGGAAGAAAAAAGTACAGGAAAGGAAAAAAAGAATGTGATAAAAGGAGGGAGGAAGGAAGGAAGATAAATGGCTTAATAAAAAGGAAGAAAGGGTATAGCAAGGTAAGGAAGTACGAAGGAAGGAGTAAAGAAGGAACAAAGGAACATGGGGAAAAAAATAGACATTGCGAGGAAGGGTAATATGGCTGAAGACTGTTGAAATAAAAGAGGGAGGGAAAGAGGAAGAAAAGGGTATAGGAAAGGAACAGAGTGAGGAAGGAAGATAAATAGAAAAAAATGGTAGGATGGAAGATTAAGAGGATTAATAGGAAGAAAAGGATATAGGAAGAAGAAGGATAAATAGGAAGAAAAGGGCAAAAATTTTGAAAGAGCAAAGAAGGCAGATATAAGAACAAAAGGATATAGGAAGGGATAAAGGAAAGAAATAAGATAAATGGGAAAATTTAAAAAAGGTAAAGAAATAAAAGAAAGGAGAAGTAAAGCTAACTATAAAGATGGCATACGATGGTATGGATGTAGCAAGGCAGATAAAAAGGAAGAAAAAAACAGGAAAGGGAAGGAATGAGGAAGGAAGTTAAATGAGGTGAAAATGGTAGGATGGAAGGTAACTAGAAAAATAAAACTAAGGAAAATGAAAAGGAAGTTAAAATGTCAGCAAAAACACTGGATGAATGAGGATAAATGGGAGAAAAGATGAACCTTTATGCCCTCCTCAAATTTTGTCCTCTCTGGACAACTTTGTGGCCAAAAATGTACATCCACCTAAAAGTGCTATAAAATCATCATACATCAATATTTAGCTTTTTTTTCTTTCATAAATCACTTAATCAAATTCAGACCTACTCATAAACACTAAACATTTTCAGGGTTTTAACCCTTTATATGCCAGTTTTATTATGCAAATGACTTGGTTATTTTGCAAAAAAAAACAAGAACAAATTGATTAGTTTTCATATAACAAATAATAAATGGATGGCACCTTGGTGGTGATTAGAGCCTTGTATGTGTAAAAGATGAGCAACAAATATATTTTTTTAATTGCATCACTGTTTTTTTCTGTAGTGCCAGATTTCAAATTGTGCACCCTCTGGACACCTTTGTGGCCAAAAACGTACACACACAAAAACAGCCATAAAATCCTCATATATTAATTTTTTTTTTTTTTGCTTTTTTAAAAATAAAATCAATCAGCTTCAAACCTACTCAGAAATACCAAACATTAAATAATTTTCAGTATTTTAACCCTTTAAATACCAGTTTAACACAGAGTGGTCACTGGAGTCCTCCACTGCTGAGAGTACCTGTGACCTTTCCTCTGAAAATAGAGAGGGCATGGAGGATACTGCTGTCCTAAAACTGAGTCGACCGTGAAAAAGTTTGGTCTCCATCTCATTCTTCAGATGAGTCCTGCAGCTCGGTGGTAGATAAAGGCTGCATGACCATTTCTAATGCTTCCTCTGTACTGAAATGTCTCCATTTTTCCTCTAGATCTTTTTCCTTCTCTGCTCACTAATGATATGACCCGTCCGTCAAGCTGCATGTTTATCTTTGACTGTGAACGCAGCCTTGTGCATAAAAAAACATTTTTGTGTTGTTGTTTTTGATTACATCAAAGGCAGGAGGCCATAATTTTTACTCAAGCACCTCTTAAAGACACATGAAACACATCCTTCAAAGGTGACATTTTTCACCTCTAAAATATCAGTGCTTACAGATTCACACACATTCATTCTCTCTTTCACAAAAACACAAACTCTCTCTCTCTACACACACACACACACACACACACACACACACACTCTTGAGGGTTCCTTGGTAGTCACATGGCTCCATAATATAACTGGCAAAAATATAAGGATTTCATTCATCAGCCTAAAATGGGAAAATGACTGAATCTAATGGAATGCAGTCAAAATGTCAAATACCACTTTTTTCAAAAAGAAATGCTAACATTACAGAATGCATGGTTTTATACTGCAGTGAGATCAAAAACTGTGGTTTCAATGGAAGTCAAAGAGGCATTTTTGGCCACGAAGGTGCCCAGAGGGAGTATCTGGCACTACATAAAAAAAAAAAATAATGGCTTCTAATCACCACCCATGTCCCATCCCCCTAGCATTTATTATATGGAAAATAATTCCAATTTGTGGTGTTTTTTTAAATGAATAATTAATCATTCATGCAATTAAACTGGCATTTAAAGGGTTAAAATGCTGAAAATTTTTTAATGTTTGGTATTTTTGAGTAGGTCTGAAGCTGATTAAGTGATTTATGAAAAAAAAGTTTTAAAAAAAAAATTACTGTTTTGTTTTGTTGCTGTTTTTGTGCATGTACATTTTTGGCCACAAGGATGCCCAGAGGGAGTATCTGGCACTACAGAAAAAAAAATAATGCAATCAAAGCAAAAAGAAATTAAAAAGATTTCCTGCAAAAAATCATGCCACTAGCTGCAACACAGCCAAAATGACCACCAAATGAATAAACCAAAACAACTGGTACAGAAAATAGAAAATGTGATCCAAAACAAAAGGAAATTGAAAAGGAAACTAAAGAAGAAATATATAGGAAAAAAGGCAAGGAAATAGGACAACAAAGGAAGAAAAAAGATAACTAAGAAAACAGTAACAGATGAGACGGAGGAAGGAAGGTAGATTTAAAAGAAGGAAAACAGGAAAATAAGGATAAAGGAAGCAATAAAAATGGATGTAGCAAGGCAAAAAAAAAGGAAGGCTAAATAGGTACAAATGGGAAAAAATGAAGAAAATGGATAACAAAATGACAGAAGATAAATAACAGGAAATTATACATGACGCAAGAAAGAATTGATGAAAGGACAGACGACAGAGAGGACAAAAACAGTATAGAACGAACGAGGAAGACAAACGAAGGAATATATAAAAGAAAAAAAGCATAAAGGAAGACAAAAAGGGAGGAAAAAAAGAAAAAATTAAGAAAATGGTAAAGGAATGAACAGAGTGATGAAGGATAAATAAGAAGAAAATTGTAGAACCAAGAGTGGAAGTTAAATAAAAAGTAAAAACAAAGTAAAAAGTAAAGAAAAAGCTATAAAATAAGAAACAAAGAAAGAAGAGTGTAAGGAAGAGAAGATAAAATGGAAGAAAAGGATACAGAAAGAGAAGCAGAGATGGAGGAAGGAAGATAAAAAGAAAAGGAAAGGTAGAAGGTGAGGACAGAGAGAGGTAGAAAGATAAGAAACCTGAGTAAGAAAATAAAGAATGAAGGAAGAATGTAGCAAGGCAGAAAAATAAGGAGAAAAAGAGAAAGACAAAAAAGACAAGAGAATATGTAGGAAAATGAACTGGAAGAAGATGTGGACGGAGAAAGGAAGACAAGAAGGATGAAAGGTAAAAAATAGGAAGGAGGGAAGACGCAAGATAAATAGTAAAAAGTACAGGAAGGTAAAAAAAATGGAATGAGCAGGAAGGAGAGAGGATGCAAGAAAAATAGCAACATGTACAGGAAGGTAAGAAAATGAAATGTGCAGTAAGGAGGGAGGAAGCAAGATAAATATTAACATGGAAAGGAAGCTGAGGAAATGGAACGAGCAGGAAGGAGAGAGGACGCAAGAAAAATAGCAACGTGTGCAGGAAGGTAAGGA
Organism: Pterophyllum scalare; assembly: GCA_024447675.2. NCBI lineage: Eukaryota > Metazoa > Chordata > Actinopteri > Cichliformes > Cichlidae > Pterophyllum > Pterophyllum scalare. Next base: position 28,605 of record JAMQGT020013914.1, read on the forward strand.
AATGGAATGACCAGGAAGGACGGAGGGGGCAAGATAAACACTAACATGTAAAGAAAGCTGAGGAAATGGAATGAGCAGGAAGGAGGGAGGAAGCAAGATAAATAGTAACATGTAAAGGAAGGTAAGGAAATGGAATGAGCAGGAAGGAGGGAGGAAGCCAGATAAATCGCAACACGTACAGGAAGGTAAGGAAATGGAATGAGCAGGAAGCAGGGAGAAGGCAAGATAAATAGTAAGGGAATGGAATCAACAGGAAGGAGGGAGGATGCGAGATAAATAGCAACATGTACAAAAAAAAAAAGGGATGAGGCAAGATAAATAGGAACAAGTACAGGAAGGTAAGGAAATAGAATGAGCAGGAAGGATGGAGGACGCACGATAAATAGGAACACATATAGGAAGGAACAGAAAAAAATGGAATGAGCAGGAAGAAGGGAAGAGGCAAGATAAAGAGTAAAACGTAAAGGAAAGAAAGGAAATGGAATCAACAGGAAGGAGGGACGCACGATAGATAAGAACACGTACAGGAAGGTAAGGAAATGGAATGAGCAGGAAGGAGAAAGGACGGAAGATAAGAGGAACACGTACAGGAAGGTAAGGAAATGGAATGAGCAGGAAGGAGGGAGGAAGCAAGATAAAGAGGAACATGGAAAAGAAGGTAAGGAAATGTGAATGAGGAGGAAGGAAAGGGGAAGTAAAATAAATAGTATAAAGTACAGAAAGGTAAGAAAATGGGAAAAAGCAGGAAGGAGAGAGAATGTTATATAAAAAGCAACATGAACAGGAAGGAAGGAAATGGAATGAGCAGGAAGGAGGGAGGACGCCAGATAAATAGCAACGTGTACAGGAAGGTAAGAAAATGGAATGAGCAAGAAGGAGGGAGGATGCAAGATAAATAGAAACGTGGGAAGGAAGGTAAGGAAATGGAATGAGCAGGGAGGAAAAAGGGATGAGGCAAGATAAATAGTACATTAGATAGGAAGGTAAAGAAATCGAATAAGCAGGAAGGAGGGAGGAAGCAAGATAAATAGTAACATGGAAAAGAAGGTAAGGAAATGTGAATAAGCAGGAAGGAGAGAGGATGTAAGATAAATAGCAACATGTACAGGAAGGTAACAAAATGGGAATAAGCAGGAAGGAGGGAGGATGTAAGATAAATAGCAACACGTACAGGGATGGTAAGGATATGGAATGAGCAGGAAGGAAGGAGGATGCACGATAAATAGGAACATGTAGAGGAAGGTAAGGAAATGTGAATGAGCAGGAAGGAAAGAGGAAGTAAAATACATAGTATAAAGTAAAAAAAGGTAACAAAAAGGGAATAAGCAGGAAGGAGAGAGGATATAAGATAAATAGCAACATGTACAGGAAGGAGGAAATGGAATGAGCAGGAAGGAGGGAGGATGCCACATATATAGCAACACGTACAGGAAGGTAAGGAAATGGAATGAGCAGGAAGGAGGGTGGATGCACGATAAATAGGAACATGTACAGGAAGGTAAGGAAATAAAAAAAGCAGGAAGGAGGGAGAAGGCAAGATAAATAGCAGCATGAACAGGAAGGTAAGGAAATGGAATGAGCAGCAAGGAGAGAGGACGCCAGATAAATAGCAACATGTACGGGAAGGTAAGGAAATGGAATGAGGACGAAGAAAGGATGAGGGAAGATTAATAGGAAAATGTAGAGGGAGGTAAGGAAATAAAAAAAAAGCAGGAAGGAGAGAGGAAGCAAGACAAATAGTAACGTAGAAAGGAAGGTAAGGAAATGGAATGAACAGGAAGGAGGGAGGAAGCAAGATAAATAGGAACAGGTACAGGAAGGTAAGGAAATGAAAAAAGCAGGAAGGAGGGAGGAAGCAAAACAAATAGTAGCGTAGAAAGGAAGGTAAGGAAATGTGAATGAGCAGGAAGGAAAGAGGAAGTAAAATACATAGTATAAAGTACAGAAAGGCAAGATAGATAAATAGTATAAGGTGCAGGAAGGTAAGGATATGGAATGAGCAGGAAGGAAGGAGGATGCCACAGATATAGCAACATGTATAGGAAGGTAAGGAAATGGAATGAGCAGGAAGGAGGGAGGACGCCAGATAAATAGCAACACGAACAGGAAGGTAAGGAAATAGAATGAGCAGGAAAAAGGGATGAGGCAAGATAAATAGGAACATGTACAGGAAGGTAAGGAAATGTGAATGAGCAGGAAGGAAGCAGGATAAATAGTAACACGTAAAGGAAGCTGAGGAAATGGAATGAGCAGGAAGGAGGGAGGAAGCAAGATAAATAGCAAGACGCAAAGAAAGCTGAGGAAATGGAATGAGCAGGAAGGAGGAAGGACGCCAGATAAATAGCAACATGTACAGGAAGGTAAGGAAATGGAATGAGCAGCAAGGAGAAAGTACGCAAGAAAAATAGCAACGCGTACAGAAAGGTAAGGGAATGGAATGAGCCGGAAGGAGGGAGGATGCAAGAAAAATAGCAACAAGTAAAGGAAGGTAAGGAAATGGAATGACCAGGAAGGAGGGAGGACGCAAGATAAACAGTAACACGTAAAGGAAGCTGAGGAAATGGAATGAGCAGGAAGGAGGGAGGAAGCAAGATAAATAGTAAAATGGAAAGGAAGGTAAGGAAATATGAATGAGCAGGAAGGAAAGGGGAAGTAAAATAAATAGCATCAAGTACAGAAAGGTAAGAAAATGGGAATTAGCAGGAAAGAGAGAGGATGTAAGATAAATAGCAACATGTACAGGAAGGAAGGAAATGGAATGAGCAGGAAGAAGAGAGGACGCCAGATAAATAGCAGCACATAAAGGAAGGTAAGGAAATGGAATGAGCAGGAAGGAGGGAGGACGCACAATAAATAGGAACACGTATAGGAAGGAAGGGAAAAAAATGGAATGAGCACGAAGAAGGGAAGAGGCAAGATAAAGAGTAAAACTTACAGGAAGGAAAGGAAATGGAATGAGAAGGAAGGAGGGAGAAGGCAAGATAAATAGTAACATGGAAAGGAAAGTAAGGAAATGGAATGAGAAGGAAGGAGGGAGGAAGCAAGATAAATAGTAACATGAAAAGAAAGGTAAGGAAATGTGAATGAGCAGGAAGGAGGGAGGACGCACGATAGATAAGAACACGTATAGGAAGGTAAGGAAATGTGAATGAACAGAAAGGAAAGAGGAAATAAAATAAATAGCATAAAGTACAGAAAGGTAAGAAAATGGGAATAAGCAGGAAGGACAGAGGATGTAAGATAAATATCAACATGTACAGGAAGGAAGGAACTGGAATGAGCAGGAAGGAAGGAGGATGCCACAGATATAGCAACACGTATAGGAAGGTAAGGAAATGGAATGAGCAGGAAGGAGGGAGGACGCCAGATAAATAGCAACACGAACAGGAAGGTAAGGAAATAGAATAAGCAGGAAGGAGGGATGAGGCAAGATAAATAGTAACACGTACAGGAAGGTAAGGAAATGTGAATGAGCAGGAAGGAAGCAGGATAAATAGTAACACGTAAAGGAAGCTGAGGAAATGGAATGAGCAGGAAGGAGGGAGGAAGCAAAATAAATAGTAACATGTACAGGAAGGAAGGAAATGGAATGAGCAGCAAGAAGAAAGGACGCAAGAAAAATAGCAACGCGTACAGAAAGGTGAGGGAATGGAATGAGCCGGAAGGAGGGAGGATGCAAGAAAAATAGCAACAAGTAAAGGAAGGTAAGGAAATGGAATGACCAGGAAGGAGGGAGGACGCAAGATAAACAGTAACACGTAAAGGAAGCTGAGGAAATGGAATGAGCAGGAAGGAGGGAGGAAGCAAAATAAATAGTAACATGGACAGGATGGAAGGAAATGGAATGAGCAGGAAAAGGGGATGCGGCAAGATAAATAGGAACACGTACAGGAAGGTAAGGAAATAAAATAAGCAGGAAGGAGGGAGGAAGCAAGATAAATAGTAAAATGGAAAGGAAGGTAAGGAAATATGAATGAGCAGGAAGGAAAGGGGAAGTAAAATAAATAGCATCAAGTACAGAAAGGTAAGAAAATGGGAATTAGCAGGAAAGAGAGAGGATGTAAGATAAATAGCAACATGTACAGGAAGGAAGGAAATGGAATGAGCAGGAAGGAGGGAGGACGCCAGATAAATAGCAGCACATAAAGGAAGGTAAGGAAATGGAATGAGCAGGAAGGAGAAAGGACGGAAGATAAATAGAAACACGTATAGGAAGGTAAGAAAATGGAATGCGCAGGAAGGAGGGAGAAAGTTAAATAGGAAAATGAAGACAGAAAGGAGGTAGAACCATAAATAGAAAGACAAAAGAAAGTAAAATGCAAGAAAGAGAACATAAATTGGAAGAAAAGAATACAGAAAGAAGGAGTGAGGGAGGAAGGAAGATAAATAGGAAGAAAAGCACAACCGATGGAACAGAGGTAGATAAAAAGGATGATAAGTAGAAAAATGGGGATAAAGGAAAGGATGAAGCAAGGCAGATGAATAGGAAGAGAAGGGGAGAGGAAATAAAGAAAGGAAAATAAGTAGTAAAAAAACTGGAAGAAGAATGTTAGGAGGAAGGAAGATAAAGAGGAAGAAAAGGCTGAAGAAAGAAATCCGGTGGAGAAAAGGATGGAGGAGAAAAAAGGGATGATGAAAAAAGGGTGGCAAAATTATCTGTACCACCATTTCCCTGCTTTCCTTCCTTTCATCCTGCAGCATCATCTCTTCTCTGATGTCGTCCCACCGGCTGCCTGACTGCTTCTGTTGCACTACCTGAAATTACAAAGGTAAAAAAAAAAAAAAAAGACTCAGGAAATGTCTACATGCTTTAAATGAATTAAAATGGGGTTAAAAGCTAGATTCTTGTGATACCCCCTACAGAAGTGTGTGTTTGTAAAACCTTCAGTACCACTTATTAAAAGATTTGAGTGTACTGTATATATATATATATATATATATATATATATATATATATATATATTTAAATATACTTTTCAAATTCAAAAGTAAAATCTAACTTTCGGACCTAATTCTTGTTTTTTAAAGTCATTAAAGATGCATGTTGCACAATCATTCCACCCACTTCAAAGTTATCCCTAAAAGACTAAAAGCTGCTATTATTGCTGCTTGGCCTGTATCATTTCACCACAATTTGCAATTGTGCAAGCATGATCTCACTACAATCGTGTGTGCGCTTGACTACAGAAACTGAAATGACAACCGGCATGAACACGAGGAGAGGTAAGAGAAAAAATGAAGAACAAATGAAAATTTCAGGCTTCCAACTCAACAAAAAAATCCCAGAATTAAAGATAACTAACAACCTTCATGTAGTTTGATACACAAATTGAAAATTTAACCCAAATTTTAGGGCTGCAATGACTCCTCAAGTAACTCAAATAATTCAATTATTAAAATTCCTCAACAAAAACATGTTGCTTCAATTCTTCATTTGTAACTCTGCAGCTCAGGTCATTAAGATCAGGCATTAAAGTTCTCTCGCTGTGACGGATTTCCATCATTTGAAAAAGCGACCCTTTAACACGAGTGGATCATCGCTGACAAGTTTGTCCACACCTCCACTGCTCTGTATGAGTGTGCGCGCGCACATGCACGTGTGTGTCGTACTCGGTCACTATAACCACAATTCGCTAGCGGGGGCTGCCATTAGCACTAGTGATCGATCAGTGCCGATTGATTACTAAAATAATCAACAGCTGCAGCCCTACTTGTATTCAGAAAGCCATAATCAAACAGTTTTCAGCACCAGTGGAGCTGTGAAAGGCCTTCAAGAAACAACTACAGTTAACAGCAAGATGATGTCACTTCCTGTTGCTGCATTAAAAATGTGATAGTTTATGCTCACAACATGGTGGCTGATATTTGAATGTAGGAAATGCTTTCAGCAGCTGGTCATTAAAACATTTGGATTATGTTGTTGTGTATGCTTTTTACGTGACTTCTGCAAACTCATTAGTGGATAGAAACGGCACTGTGGGACACATTAAATGCATGATATGTAAGTGTAACTCTTCTGGATTATATGCAAAAATTGTCACATTATCGATCTAATAAGGCCTGATTTAGACCTTGAGAAATGTAACTACACGCCCAAAAAGTGGTGCTGTCTGGTTACATACGTAGGCCCCATCACTCAATTAGCAAGGAGAAGCATTTAGCGGTTAGCATTCATTTGCTAATTGGCATTAGCTGCCACCCCCCCCCAGAAGATGGCAGAAGATAGGGAGGGAAACAGTGATGAAGATTTTGGGGAGGGGGGGTTGGAATAATTATAGGGGGGAGACACAATGGGAAGGCGATAGGGAGGTGAGCTGGGAAGGATGTGAGGTAAGAAAGAATGGAGATGGGAAGGAAAGAAGAAAGAAGTGAAGGACATAGGAAGGAAGGAGAAAGAGACGAAGATAAGGACATGAGATGGGTGGCGATAATACGGAAAAGGAGAAAGGAAGAAATGTAAACCGAAGTAAAGGACATAGGATAAAGAAAAGGAGGAAGACAGGAAGGAAGTGAGGGAGATAGGGAAGGAGGGCAGAACAAACACCTATCTGTTTCTAATAAATCACCATTTAGAAAAGCATAAGTGCTTTAAAAGATATATCATTAGCTGCTGCTATTTTTCTCTACTTAAAGTCTTTGCTGCCCTTTGTTTCTTTTAATTGATACACAGTTACCTCTGTACCATTGTTTCACTACTCTCCTTCCTCTCATCCCACACCGTCATCTGTTCTCTGATGTCATCCCACGGCTGCCTGACTGCTTCTGTTGCACTACCTGAAAATACAAAGGTAAAAAAAGTCAGGAAATTTCTATGTAGTGCCCTTAGTGTGGACCAGCAAGCTCAGGCACTAGATATTTACTGGTGCTGGTACGAGGAGTAACTGAACTTAAGTAGTCACCAGAAATTACTGAACAGATGAACCTGCGGTGGTTTGTTACCTCACAAAGCAAAGACAAATGTACAGTGTTTATGAAATAAAATACATTAAAAAAAGTAAAATAGAGCTCTGTTCCCCCCAAAATTATTTTTTGTTTAATGTTCACAGTTGTGGTTGCAGCTGTTACTACCCGGGTACTGTTTATAGGTGCACCTTATCTGTAATCCAGTGGACAATGTTCAGTTCAGGGTTCTCCTGTGAATGGATGTTTCCAGCTGGCCACACCGTCTCACCATTTGCAGTCACCGTGGGCTTGGCTCACCATCACAGAAGAAGATCACTATACATATACATGTGTGTGTGTGTGTGTGTGTGTGTGTATATATATATATATATATATATATATATATATGTCCATGTTCTAGTCTTTATGAGACTTTATCTAATCGTATTACTCTCAAAAGTACATCACTGTTGATGCTTCTCATTCCCTCTGGCTCTCTGGGCTCCTGCCCGTTGACTCCATCTGGGGTTGCCCTCCTTCCTCCTCTGAGGTGTGAACACGGTTGCCATCGGGATGTGTGGCCTCAGGTCTTCTGAGCTCCTGGGGGGCTCCTATTGGGGTCCCCTCTGTCTTTCCCTGCTTGCCTCTGGATCCCAAGGGGGGGGGGTTGCTGCTTCTTGCCCTCATTACTGAGTACATTCCATGACAGAGGAACACACACACACACACATTACTACAACTACAGCAAGATTGCATATATGTGTGTGTATATGTATATGCATGAATACATACGTGAATGTGTATGTATGTGTAGCTTCTATTATTTTTTGTTCTCTCCCCTTTTTTTCTTACTCTTTCTGTCTTTTTTTCCTGTCTCTCTCTTCTTTTCTTCCTTCCTGCCTGTCAGATCTGGCAAGAATAAATAAAATGACAATAAAATACAATTAACAAGAACAGCCTACAGAAAACTTATAGAGCACTTCTTGTAAAAGCAAATACGAATAGGGCATTCGGATCATCATTCTGATTGCGAAAATTGCCAGACATGACAGGCCAAAAAAAAAAGGAAAAAAAAAAAAGAACATCAATGTTTTATCCAATAACTTAGGACCACATGCACCACAGTAAGAGATTTCTTTTATAACTCTAGTTGCTACTTAGTCAGCTTTAAAATTAAGATAACCCATGTGTTAGCAGTACACATCATAAAATAAAATACAAAAGTTTAACATATATATAATATAAACCAAGAATACAATAATAACCAGAGTAAGCTTTTAAAGAGCTGCAATTATTAAATAATATTTACATTTACAACTGAATTAGCAACAGTGCTAACAGTATGTGTTGTCTCACTACAGTGCTAATTTCAACAAGCAGATGCCACGTGGCGATTAGCATTAGCGGCTAGCGCTAGCATTAGCACACATACGATATCCATTTTGGTAATTAGCAATGATACAGCATGCACCAAAGCATAGCAAACATTAGACAGCATTCATATAAACTCCCGATTGGTTTTTTCTATTGCAAGTGTCTGGCAGTAGTATCAAAGATAAAATGAAAATTTATCAGCACTAATAGCTAATTGCTGGTTGATTCTAGCATTGTTAAAGCCAGAGTGTCGGGGTCGCTGTGGCGGGGTGCTCACATAAAACACGCATTGCCAAGGGGCATGCTACCGGAACAAAACAAGTAATGCAGCATAAATCAAATAAACAGGCTTAGTAGCCCAATACTTCATATGGGTTACACCTACATGCTTTAATCTTCTCTTCCTAATACACATTCTTCCTCTGCTCTTTCACCTTCATTCCTCTTTTCCACACCTTGCTTCCTGTTTATCTTCCTATTTAGCTTCTCCTCCATCCATCCCTTCCTATACCTTTTCTTTCCTATTTATATTTTTATTTATTTTCTTACCTCCCTCTGTCCTGTCCTACACCATTTTCTGCCTACTCGTCTTCCTATTTTTCTGCGTTTGTTTTAATTTACCTTCCTCCCTCATCTATCCGTTACCGTTTTTCACTGCGGTCAAGTGAGCCGCGCCGTGGTCAAATCAGCCGCCGCTTAAATTTTCTTGCGCTTCTACTCTAAGTTTTATGGTAATGCTCGTCCTTCGTTGCCGATTTCTGTACAACGGAACAAAAATAACCCGTAGTTACTTTTGATTTAAACATGTGTTCTCGTTATGTAAAACACTATGATATATAACAATAACATCTATTAAATTATGCGTTTTAAGACAAAGTTATGGTGTGTGTGTGTGTGTGTAGAGAGAGAGAGAGAGAGGGGGGGAGACATTAAGAGAAGTAAAGCTCCACAAGTCCTATTTTTTTTCTCAATAAACGTGTGTGAAATTTGCTGGTAACCAAACTCTTCACTCATGATTGCTCTCATTACAAATGTATTCAGGTTTTCATCATGGCCTGCACAGCTGATTTTGCAGTCATCCTGGATATGCTCTAGCCTGACAACCCTCCACCCGCGACGCTGAACATAATAAGTGCAAGAGGATGGATGGATGAATACATAGATGGACGGATGAATGGATGGATAGATGTGGCCAATATGCATGCAGAAAGTCAGAATAAATAAACCCAGGGTTAAGTTATAGGACTATACAATTGTAATTATAAATGGACAATTCTGAACCTATTTAATAAACTCAATCCAGTGTGGTTATATGATAATTTATAAAGTCAATCATTGATAGCTGACATAAAAATTTTCTCTGCATTCATCTTCTGCCTTGTTCACTCTACCTGGCTGTGAAATTTCATCTAAGGCCAGTTAAGGAGTCCACTTAAATTAGATAACATATCTGCATAAAATTCACCAAGGTTAATGCAATATCCAAAATATATTTAAAAATTCTGAAAAAAATCAGCATAGGAAGTTGACGTGGAAATTTCAACTGATTATGACTCTGACTAACCCCCTGCTGCACGTGTGCAGAGTTTCATCACAAAGAACTGCAGGAATCCATGGAAATCAAGTGGCAAATTCACCAAGGTTAATGCAATATGAGAAATATCAAATTATAAAAATTCATAAAAAATCAGCATAGGAAGTTGACGTGGAAGTCTCAACTGATTATGACTCTGACTGACCCCCTCTGCATGTGTGCAGAGTTTCATCACAAAGAAACTGCAGGAATCCACAGAAATCAAGTGACAAATTCACCAAGGTTAATGC
>JAMQGT020013915.1:0-79853 GCA_024447675.2 Pterophyllum scalare
AAAACCAAATATTTTTCAAAATCCTAAAAAAGAAAAAGAAATAAGATTTTCATTTTTAAAATTTTGTAATAGGAAATGTTTGCATAAAAGGTACTCTGAAAAATTATGCAATCCTGCCTTCATACATGATCAAAAATATTTGTGTGGGTCATATCAATATATTTTGATTTTTGTGGAATTTATTTGTTTGCTAGATGTACAGGGGGACGTGGAGCTCCACCTGCCAAAGCCGGCAGCTCTCTCTGACAGCTCCGACAGGTAGACATGACTGATGACAGGTCCTTGATGCTGCTGCTACTCTTTGAGGCTTTTCTTCCATAAAGCCAAAACATTTAATAAAAGGGGCTAAAAAACATGGCACAGCTTCAGAATCAGGTGACAAAAACCAAAACAATGAATGAAAAAGTCAAAGGTTTAAGGGTGCGTGTAACAATGCAGTTTACCCTTATCAGTGGGTTTTGGTACAAAATCTGGTGTCTGTGTCAGGGGAAGTATGAGCGCTGTGCTCTGCCTCCAGTCTACCTGATCAGGAACAGTTAATCCCTGAAAAGAATAACATACAGTGTCCCCACCTGACACAAGGTGTGCTATTTCATCAGCTTTGGGTCAGTCTTCTTGATTTCCACACAGTACAGCAGTAGAGGAAATGTAAAAATCCTGCTGGATATCTATACTGATATGGGCTGGGTAACGTGTCAGGAATGAAAGGATGCTGCATCGTTTGATGGAAATAAAAATGATCAACCTGCAGAGGGCTGAATTCAAAGACACCCCGAAAATCAACGTCAAAAAAATGATGCGGCAGGTCAGTCTATTTTGCTGAAATTTCATTGCAGCAACTCGAAATTGTGCTCAGTAGTTTGTGTGGACCCCACATGCTTGTATGCATGCCTGACAACGTTGGAGCGTGCTCCTATGGAGACACCGATGCTATCCTGGGAGATCTCCTCCCAGGTCTGGACCAGGCCATCACCGGCCACATTAAGGTCATGCCAGCCTATATATATGTAATGTCTTAATAAAGTTTTCTCTCTCTCGCTTTTTTGGTAGAAAGAAAATAATTCAGGTGTGGATTTTACAAATGGTGCATTTAGGTTCTTCAAATGTTTTGAAGCAGAACTTCTTCATATTTTTCAAGCTATACAAATCAAATGTGCTGCAAAAATGACATCTTTTCTAAAATAAGACTCAGACCTTTGATTGTCATCCTTTGACATGTCAGTGTACAGTCACTCCAGAACAATAAAACATAAATCTTCTCATCTTCATTTTTATCTTATACTAGTGACTCTTGACTCATAACCGTGAAGATCTTTTGGCTTCTGAGTGACTTCTGAATCATCCGAGTGTCCAGTTGTTTCTGTATTTCAATAAGAGAATTTGTGAGTACTGCATACCGTAATCATTCCTTAAGGAACAATAAAGACTTCCCCACAGGATTTCACATTAAATCTTGATGCTCTTTTTAAGATTTAATGCAGTTTATTAGCTGCCTTTCTGAAACAACTTTGTCTTTCCTTTCCCTGAAGGAGACTCCAGTCATATCTGTGTTACCATCTTGACGTCAGCATACGCAGCAAAACAGCCCAGTATTCCCAGTGCTCGGCATTCCAAGTGCTCTGTGTTTTTCCAACTGTACAGTCTGTGTGAGAGAGAGACGTGGAGAGAGATAGAGAGAGAGTGAAAGGTGTGTCGAGGTTTGCGCAAGCGGGTTTGCTGATGCTCGGATCGGTGTGTGTGATTGGTCACCTGAGGAGATGCATGTGAGCCAACACAGTTGGGTGCTTTTAAAGTGCTGTGGGCAGAGGACAATGCGTTCAGACCACTCACAACCGTGAGGAGCCGAGACCAGAGAGCGGAGCCAAATCAGCAAAGCAATTAGAATCTAGTCAAGGCTACACAACCATTGGCTTTGTAGTCATTTATTATGACATTAATGCTTCTATCTGACTAATACAGGAGATGCTCTGGGTCATATCAGTCAATATCTTTATATGTTTACAAAATATGTACAGAGAGAAAGAATCTGTATTTTAGTATATTGAAAATGGAAATTTATGGTGTCTTTGGTTATTAACTTTGGAGCAAGACTATAAACTATAACGCAAATAAACAAACCACTCAGCTGTGGTGAGAGTGGTGAGTGTAGTGCAAACAATGTGATAACACAATGTTTTAATTACCCCAAGCACCGTTTTTGTTCTGGACATTTTCAGCAAATACTGAAGAACATACACTCACTGGACACTTTAACTGTTTCTTAATGCAAATACCTAACCAGCCAATCACATTGCAGCAATACATATTCAGGCACATAAAGGAGAAAGGTGATTCAAGTGACTTGAATGTGGCATGGTTGTCAGTGTCAGAATGGCTGATCCAAACTTTTGGGATTTTTCCACACAACCATCACTAGAGTTTACAGAGAATGGTCAGAAAAAGAGAAATTTTGCAGTAAGTGGTAGATCTCTCTGCAAAAATGCCATGTTGATTCCAGAAGTCAGAGGAGAATGGCCAGACTGCTTTGATCTGATAGGAAGAGAACATAAAATAACCAGTTGTTGCAACCAAGGTATGCAGAAGAGCATCTCTGAACGTACAGCACATCGAACCTTGAACCTGATGGGCTATAGCAGCAGAAGACCACACCGGGTGCCCCTTCTGATAACCTCAATTTCCAGCTGCAAACTGAAGGTATCAGGAGTGGCAATTCACAAGTCACATGGGATCACCAAAATTGGACAATAAATGATTGGAAAATTGTTGCCTGGTCTGATGAGTCTCGATTTCTGCTGCAACATTTGGATGGAAGGGTCAGAATTTGATATGAAAAACATGAAGGCATGGATCCATCCTGCCTTGCATCAGTGGTTTAGGCTGGTGGTGTAATGGTGTGGGGATATTTTCTCGGCACACTTTGGGACCCTTAGTACCAACCAAATATTGTTTAAACACCACAACCTACTTGGTCATTGCTGCTGACCATAATGTACCCATCTTCAGATGGCTGCTTCTACAGGAGAACGCTTCATGTTACAAAGCTGAAATCATCTTAAACACGGATGTGAAGCTGACAGATCTGTAGCAATGGTGTGATACTATCATGTCAATATGTCAAATGTTTCCAGCACCTTGTTGAATCACAAAGAATTAAAGCAGTACTGAAGGCAAAAAAGTGTCCAACCCAGTATGAGGTGTACCAGTATGTTTGTAATAGGCTAATATCAGTTGTTACTGGCACTGAAAAGATTTTGCCTGATATATGAAATATGAAAAGCTATGTTTTCAGGTTGTGGAAAAGGCTTCTTTTCCTCTTTCACTTTTTAACCAATTTGTTTTCTAAATGTCTTTTCAATGATTGGGGGTGGGGGGTGGGGTGACTTTTCACCTTTCATCTTTAAACCAAATCTCAAAGTTGTCGTTTTTAGTTTTTGCTGGATGGGAAGTGACCTTATTTTCATGGCTGCATTAGGACTATATGGGGTCCAAAGCGTGCCATTCCTCTTCTAAGTTGGGACAAGTCAGACTAAGTGGAGTAAAAGCAAGGCAGTTTTCAGTGACCATAGCTCAATAAAGCTATGACTGGCCAATCAATTTAACCCAGAAAACAATATCCATGGACAGTTGGTGCATAATGGGTAATATCACCCTACAATATTGAAGATATACACTGCCCACATGTTCTGGAGTTCACCTAATAAAAGTCCTTTTTATTGCCCTCTGCTTTTATTATTTCATTAATTTCAAATGCATTTCCTGCTTAACTTTGCCCCACCTCTCCAGTGAGCCTTGTGAGGCTTATCATTTTCTGTGGTACCTGTTGTTCACAAATTTCCCTCTGTCCTGTTTCAAAGCACTTGGCTTCTGTTTGCAGTGCAAAAGCAACACAGATATCTCACATTGGCCAATTTCATCTAGGTCAGTAGCTCTCAGAGACACTGCCATCATATATTAATAAATAATGTGAAACCAGGTTTTAAAGGAAAAATTGATGTTTGAGTAAGCATACTCACCACTGTGGATTGACATTTTTGGTAATGCTTTTAAAGACACTAGATTTTTGCCCTTAATGTTACTTTGAAGAAGGAGTCATTTTTGAGCTTTATTTAGGTTGCATCAGTTTTTGTGACACTGATTGTCCTTGACTTGTTTCCCTTCGGGCAAGGAGAGGACTTTTTTTTTGTCCTGGTGATAAAATAGAAAGCATAAATTTCTTCGCAATGTATTTCACCAACACTGAAATTAGAAGCTCAAAATGTCCTGAATGTAGGCTGAAAGAAATGCCTTTAGGAAGTGGTCATGCTGTGACTTTCAGCAGACTGGGCATAAACTATATGCACAGGCCTACACTCTGCAAAATGAATAGTATTTATATAATTAGATATGCCAAGCGAGAGGGTATTACATTCAGAGCACTTAATTTCCTCAGTTACTCCAGCTATTAAGAAATTCCATCCATTTGGTTTAATATCCATACAGAAAAATTGGGCCACACAATATTGAATTTGCCAGAAACGATGATGATGTTAACCCTCGTCAGCGAACCTCGAATGTGCTTGTAGCAATGAGTTCAGCTTTTCAGCAGCTCACGTGCCATTGGAAAACATATTAGGACGTTTAGCACTTTTAAAATGATCAGTTATGACTCAGACATTACCTGAATTCATTTCACTTTCGCTTTAATTGCAACGGAAAGAGACCAGATGTACACAGTGTGGCAGAAGTCTATCATACCGTCCCAAGCTAAACCACAGTCCGAGCATCTCTACTGATATCAGTGCAAAGTAGCCTCTGTGTCATCTGACATGTCGTGCTCTTTTTTGTTTTTTGTTAACCATTTTTGATCGTATTATCAGACGAGTCACCTTTGAGTGCCCTCTTGCAGCATGTAAACCTTGCATGACACCTGCAGTTTTGCATGCAAGGATGAGAACGATATACCTCGCCTCCATCACCTTATCACACACTTTCACACAATCCAACAAATTTTCTTTCTGCTTCTCTTCAGCTTTAGCACCCTGCTAAAGTAGGCCAAGTTTTTTTTTTTTTTAAATGGGACTTGCTTGGCACCGTGTTAACATTAGCCAACTTCTCTTGACGCATGACACACTCAGGCTGAGGGCTATTGGTGACCCCGTAAGACAGGCGGCTTTCACCAGAGTGTCTACTGACACTTTTTTTAATCTTCGCTGGTGGTTAGCTGTGGTTTGCTTCATAGAAGGGTTCCAATTTCGCCCTTATTAACCCCCTCACTGTTAGTTAGGGCCTTCGATGTGACACATTCTTTTTATTCTCACCATCCAATAACTGAGCTGTGCATTAAAAGAATAACAGTTTCTCCAGTTTTATAATGCAATAATAACATATGGTTGTCACACAATCCCAACTAACTTGCTTCAGTTCACACCTGTGTGGCTCAGCACAGTATTTGGGAACCACTAGCATAGACTATATTCAAATCGGACAGTATGCTGGTAGGTTACTATGCTACTGCGTGCATAGCTGTCTAGCAGTAATGGGAACAGAACCTCAAGGATAAGGCTGGTTAAAAGATTTTTCTCACTGTCTGTAAATTCTGTGGAGACCAAAACAAGCAATCCATTTGTCCACCTCTGAATGGACTCTGATTTCCCTTTTTTATGCAGTTCTCAAACAACGCCCAGTGGCTCTTGCTGGGCGTGTAAATGTTTTAGAAAAAAAGGCTCTCAAATTTACTGTTATATTTTAAGAAGAGGCCCAGTAATTTCCTGAAACAGCTGGGCACCGGAAGGGTTGACTAAACAAGAGTAAACACCTCATTTGTTCAAGACTATTTTCAGCAGGGGATGAGTACAGATTTGGTGAGCTTGTGTGCGTTTATGGCAGCGGGATTGTGGATCGAGTCAAAGTAAACAGCAGCACTCATGTTCCCAGTCATAAAGGAACATGTCACTCAGTGCATCGATGTGGGTCACTGATGCGTTTTTAATAGATGTTTGACAACAGAGGAGCTCCGTGCCACAGAGGAATTAGATCCATCTGTCTTCGGATGGACACAAAATACTTGTAACACACAAAACTGACAGTAAGAAGAAAATGTTTAGTGTCACCTGCCTTACTCCTATAATTTGGGGTAAACCATTAGCAGCAGCACTCAGTGTTGGAGTGTCAGTCACGGAGAAAGTGCTTTTGAGCTTTTACACTGTACTCAGTTTGCACGGATGCTCAACAGTCACACATGGAAAAATCCATCACAGAAAAGACCCAGCAGAGCAGAATGCAATGTGGACAAGCATTACGGAAAATGGAGGAAACCAATAAGTGAGGAAGGCAAGGATGACTAAATCTAGAAATAAATACTTTGTGACATATTTTCTCTCATGTAATATACTGAAAATGACAGATTGGTTGTATTTAACGGTCGTCTCGAGGTGGATTATTCTTCCAACGCATGGCTGAATGAGTTGAAGAATCTGTTTGGTTGATTTAAATATACCTTTACACATATGCGGCAGATATGATAAAATGAGAATGTCTTGTTGTCATTTGTGTTTATGCTCATAATCCTGGTGAGTTATTGTCGCTAGCTGGCTTCATACCGCCCGATTTTGTTTTCAGCATGCCGCTCCACCTTCACCTCGCCTACACGGTGAATATACGAACGGGAACCCTGACAGTTCTTCGGTTGACAAATAGTCCAGTGTAGCACCGGAGCACACTCCAGGGCTCAGAGCGCTGCTTTATGAATACACCTGTCACTGTGTTTACTATGAATCTGCCGTAACACAGGATCAAGGGCACAGTAGTGATTGGAAAAGGAGAATAAAAAAGTGCTCCGGCTGGCATCTGCTATCATGTAATGCGACTTCAGGCAGATGCATGGCTCTACCTTTGTTTACCAGTTGGAACTGGGCGCCAGGAACACAAATAGAAGTGGGAGGGTGTGATTAGAAGATGTTCTCTGTCTTTTGTTATGAATTCAGTTACGGCGTAGGGCCAGATAACAGCTCTGAATCAGCACTGTAACAAATAGAATTGATTTTTATCTTTTAGAGGGTTACATGCTCCTTTATAGGGTGAGAAAATTCTCTGAGCCTCAGGCTTGCAAAATCATTTTGAAAACAACAGGATAAACTGAGAGAATTCAGCAATCTGGTCTTTAGTGTAGTTTAAATCTGGAAACAGGTATGTGGACTTTGTTAGGGCCATGTGAGCATTCATTCATTCATTTGAGCAAAAGTATTCAGACTATAAATCGTACTATAAGTTGTAGTATGGTTGCAGATAATATCTGTGTGTATAAATGCATACACACGTGCTGTATAGGTACCAATTTATCATTAATTCCATAGGATTTTTGTAACCTGACACACACACACGCACACACACCAAAGCACTTAAAATCACTGTTACGAGGGACTTTAAGTTTGTCTATAGTGTTATTTTTTTTCACATTTGGCTCAACAGCAAAATGAACATCGTTTTATTAAAAGGCAGCAGCCATACCTTGCTAAATATAATACTAGAGAGTACCCTGGTCAGCAGTTGAATTCCCATTATCAGCTCTTAAGCCCTGCGATTTTGTGTGTGTGTGAACTGCATGTGGTCTGCGTGGTCACTGCTGTCTCTGTGGGTGTCTGGCCTCAAGGAAAGCCAGGTGAGCCGGTGCTGCAGTACAGTCCCCGGTCTATTTGATGAGGAGACCTCATGCAAAATTGATGTGAACCTCAAGGTCACAAGGAGTTCATTCAGAGCATGCTCAGCTCAGCCTGTGCCTGCAGCACACCACAGCAAATAGGACTGTTCTCCTAGACTCTCCCTCTCTCCCTTTGACTTACTGTAAGCTCCTCTCTGCCTGATGTGGTGTTGGATTCAGTGTGTTTCACTCAGTGCACTAACATTAAGAC
The DNA here is from genome assembly GCA_024447675.2 of Pterophyllum scalare. NCBI lineage: Eukaryota > Metazoa > Chordata > Actinopteri > Cichliformes > Cichlidae > Pterophyllum > Pterophyllum scalare. Next base: position 7,887 of record JAMQGT020013915.1, read on the forward strand.
CTCTGGCTTGCCTTTCTCTTTTACTGATACAGTAAAAGAGTTTAAGTGTTTTATTGAGTTGCCAGGTTGGAAAAAAACTACTCTTTCAGCATGACTCCCTGTGATTCATCTTCTCCTGTAAATCCATTTACAACAACCTATTATCACTGACAGATACAGATTACTGTAAGAACACATAACAAATTACTTACTAGCATCAGAAACTGAAGAGTTGGAATTTTTTTTTTTTGTCTTTTTTAGTGACATCCTCAGAGATGACTAACTTTTGCTCCTACTCAACAGTAAGAAACCCAAACTTTACTTTGTAGCTTACTTAATATTAATAACATGTATATTAGCTGTTATTAGCTACAATTCATGCTTAATACCGTTTATTAATGGATACATTTTGTGGGAAAATAAAACCCATTGAATTTTTCATTTTTATCTTACTAAGTTAGAAATCATAGAACTTTTATGAATAACTAATAATTAAGTGTTTATTACATTAACCTTTTGTTAATGTCCTAAAATTGCCAGCCTGATGGATTATCAGAAACTGCAGTTTTCTGTTCTTATGTCAACGACTTATAAACACATGAAGTTAATGCAACCTTGTTTTGTTCCCAGTTACTTAAAAAGTGAGACACTCATAATTGTTGTTACTGAGTTATTAACATGTAAGACTCTTCATTAATGACTCATTAATCCTAGTTCATGTTATTTATATGTATTAATGACTAAGTACCCTTTACATTCATTTTTTTTCTTATGCGTGACAAACTATAGATTTTTTATGTACAAATTACACATATAACTGATTAATTATTGATGTAAATTATGTAATTTTTAAAACTTGACAAGTTTACATTACCATTGCCCAAAGAGCCAGATGTTTTTAACTACTCACTAAAAACTATTTGCGATTCTCTCCAACTCAAAATATACTGTAAAATCAGTCGTATTGATCAGTCACACAGGTATGAAAAAGGAACAAAAGTAAAATAAGTGGTAAGATAAAGTGTATCTTTCTTATTTCTCCCCAGACTTGGTAAATTCTTTTGTTTGGGAGCTGAAACAGTAAATTCAGCCAACACAAATGAGAAAAACAAAGTAAAAATCCAAACAGCACAAAAGAATAAAGAGAGAAAAAAAAACATTATGTAAAAAGACTCCACCGGGAAGAGTTCAATAAAACAAAATAGAAAAGCTTTCTGTGAAAGCCTTTTGAGCTGCATTGTCAATAGCAAAATGCAGTGTAACCCAATTGTTATGAATAAAGCTCAATATTGAAGTCCTGACTAGTTAAAAATATCTAATCTATAAAGCATTAGTAAACTTCTTCATCATATAAAGGTCTGACTTTTTAGAAATTATCATACGTTGTCCAGACAGTTACATTTTGGATAGACATTGTCTGAAATTGTTTTTAGTTGCCATTTGCAATATGGTGTTCATAGATCTTGAATGGTGACTCAGTGAATAATTATGTAAATATGAAAGTAATTGGTGAAATGTACACATTGATTGTCAGATAATGCATGCAGGGGTTCTGCAGAAAGCAGGTGGGACTGAAACTGACTTAGCTCATTTTCTGCAATGAAATCAATTTCAAAATATTCTGTAAAATAAATTTACAGCTGGTGGACGTGAAAAGTGCAGAATTTGAATATATGCGCCCGTGGAAACAGCGTCCCACACAGCTGTGAAAGAGCACTCCATTAAGAGATAGGTACATGTCTCCTTTCTTGTCCCTTTGATGTAAAGCAGTGCAGCCTTGTTGGCTCTATAGAGGTGTTTTGTACAGTGTGTTGTGGATGTTCGTTCACATGTTGTCTGGGTTTGAAGATCCAGATTTTCTTCAGTTACCTCTCCCTGTCACCATGGGAAAAGTTGCAAGAGCGGGCTCATTATTTAGCTCAAAATTGGCCTGTAATGGCAAAAAAACTGACATAGCTGCATACCGCAACAAAAAAAAAAGACACTCCATTAATGCTACACAAGCCTGTGTTTACAAGATGTTTAGCAGCGCTTTTTGCCTTTGTTGATATTTCCATATCTTTATATTCCATACAAAAAAACCAAACACTATCCCTGTGATGACCGGATCCCTGGGTCTGCTAATATCAAAGCATGTCTCAGATGTTTCTGCAGCACAAATGGGTGTGTGGCTTACTGATTGTGTTGGTGGAGCAGAGGCACCATCACACCCAGCCAGCTGTCTGCTCCATGGGTGTGTGATCTGTCCAGGCTGCCCACCTTCCTTTCCCATTAAGTTCAATCATGCTGGGTTGCTGCAAGTCTGACTAGCTTCTCATCCTTTTCCATTTAACCTCCTCCCCTCTTGCACATACAATAATCCTCCCTTTGGCACAAACAGAGGAAGAATCGGACAGTGGAGAATTCGAATAGAGGCATAAAGGGAACGTCATGGAAATAAATAAATAGTAAAAAGGGGGTGTTTTCAGATATATTCTGGAAACACTCCTTGTTGTCAGTATATTCTTGTAAACCTAAGCCTTTTCATTACAAGTTTAGGACATTTAAAAGTAATATTGTTGAAACGGTGACAAAATCAGTCAGATTAAGTGACGGGCTCAGACTGTTAGAGGAATAATAGAGGCTACCAGATGAAAGACAGCTTCGTCTTTTGTAATCTGTCAGGCAGGAAACCGGGGCGAGCCACAACCGGCTCTAAGACTGTACAAGGCATCATTCTAACTGCCTGTTAGTTTGCCTAGGAAGGAAAAAATACATATATTGATCCCCCCCCTGCATCATTGGAATTGTCGTTTTGCCTTTTACATTCGAATGCCTTACAGATGGCATTCGAATAACCCTTTACTTCTCAAAATCTGTGAGGAACTCTGATTTTTTTTCATCAGCATTAACGGGCTGTGTGCTGTTTTCCTCCCTGCTTCTGTATGCACCCTATAGGATTGCATCTCCTTGAAATATGTCAGACCGTAGATTTCAGTGAATTACATATGAAGTGTTTTTATTATTCAGCATGAACATTATTCAGTGTTTTGTCTCTGATGGTGGCTGTGATTAATAGCTGTCACTTCCTGAATTCCGTTTGCATGACAGAGTGTCTCATGACCTTTCTTTGAAGGAAATGGTCTGTAGACAATGCAATATGAGAGTGTCAGAAAGCAATAAGTCAGAAACACAAAAGCACAAACAGAAAACTAATTAGAAAGCACTCAAAGAACGCATAAATCTGCCAAAGTGGCACAGTCCTTTACATTTGCAATTTTTCCACCACAAAATGTTTACACATTTTATTCTGCATTTAAATTTGCCTCAGATTGCACACACAGTAGGCATGCAGTGAAAATATTCCTTTTTCTTTCACATGTATGGTATGAAAACTTGAATATCTACAGCCATGATGATTACTCTATGAAGCTGTGCACTTACATGTAATTTATATAGCGGGGCTTTGAGCTAAATGCTAATAGCAGCATGCTATGAAAATTAGCAGCTATAATGTTTGAGTGTTTGCATGCTAACTTTAGCCCACCCCATACTAGAATTCTGAGGCTTGTGTTAACATTGATAAGTGCATATTTAAAACTTCTCACAAAAATACACAAGAAGTGATACAGTCTAAATGTAGATATTTATGCGAGCATTTTGCAACCTAGCATGTTATAGAGTACACACTACACCTTTACTTTGTGTCAGTACTGCTGACCAACTGTAACTGGTGAACATGGAAATATGCATTTAATCTTTATGAAGAATGTTTTAAGATAATTAGCAAGAAAATAATTAAAAGAGCAACCATAGAACATAATTTCTGTACAGGTTACAATATTATCAATATTATCAATGTTAATTTTGAAGTAATCCAAAATTAGACTAGATTATATTTTTCAGTAGGTTCTGTCATGCTGTTTCTGCAGTAAGCTTATAGAAGTAAATGTGCTGGCTAATCATGCAACAGAGGCTGATGGGAATGTTGTCAGTTTAAAAGGTAATTCATAAACAAATCTACTGTACAGAGTAAAACTTAAAGTTATTACAATTTGTCCTGATGGAGAAAATCTGCACAAAATTACAGCAAATCCAACAAAATGTAGTTAAGTCACTGCAGTCAAAATCACGAAGTGAACATGGACGAAAAAAGTCATAACTCTACCAAATTGCATGGCAATAATTGCTGAGATACTTAAGTATCTCAGCTGGCGAGCAAAACATAAACCATAGTGAAAACATCTATCTTAATGTATGAAAAATAATTTTATGTACTCGCACACGTAGATATTTCTTGCCTCGTTGCCTCAGTTTCCATAAAGACAACTAAATCTGTTGAATCCTTTTTTATTTTCATGTCCAGATCAGATTTCCAGCAAATATCAGTAAAATTGTTTGTTTTTTTCAGACATTCTGCTAGCAGACTTATAAACTGTACCAATCCTCCTCTGCTGAGGTAATTAAAAATGAGATGAAATAAAATCCACTTCTTCATGCAAGTAGGAGAAAATCAATATTCACCACAGCAGATTTGCTTGGTTTTGGAAATTTGCCTAAATTAGCAGCAAAATAAAACACTTAAATGAAGTCAAACTGAAGTCTACTGAAGTCTAAAGTGACAACAACTGCTTTCTTTCTTCCTAACTTGCTGCAAAGGCTTTTCACATTCCTCTGTTAATAATACAGGGCCCTGCTCTTATTGCTCACCTTTTATACTCTCAGCATGATGTGGGCGGACTGATCAAATCGATAAACGCTGCAAGTGTTCATCTCCAGGGGGCTCAGCTACTGATTGTGTTTGCGTTTTTCCAGATGGTCACTAAACGGAACACTCATTGATCTGGGGAATGACTACCGGCGTCACATGTCTGGGGGCAGCCTGATCATTAGCAACCTGGATAAGGACCAAGACACTGGGGTGTACCAGTGCACAGCTTTCAACACGTGGGGGTCCATACTCAGCCGCAGAGCCAGCCTTCAGTTTGCATGTAAGTGATCCTGCAATTGCTAACACGTTCCTGGCATGGTTCTGACACACTTACGACATTCTAGCATCTCTTTGTATCTGTTGTATGACAGCCTGACATGTGGGTAATATGCTCACAGCCCAGGCCTTCCTTTTCTTTTCATTTACTATTGCGATTTCTCATTTAGATTGCCTGGGAATAGATTTTCAAGAGGGGAAATGGTAATCGAATGAAATGTCAGATACAACAAACACAGTGGGTGAGGAAGCTTCTGACTGCTTCTGAACTCCATTGATTCTCATTAGTGGTTCCAGCTCTGACAGCATCTATGCTCCATCCAAACTGCCTCATATTTCACCAAGTGATACGCAAGCCCTTGTGATACAGACTTTAAAGTGGACAAACGCAACTAATGTTTAAGAGGTCCCTGTGTCTATGCAATCACCAGCTACTTCTTTATGTGTAATATATACAGCAGAGTGTGAGTGGATCAGACAGTGGCTGGATATCTGCTGCTATAGCAGCCTGCATGTTTAAAAAGACAAAAGGCGGGCTGAGAAGTGGCACTGTTGAGTTGGGTCCCAGCTTCCAGACAGCCACTATAGCGGTACCTCTGCTCTCTTGATCAGGCCTCCTGACTATTGATCATGTCCCAAGGATAGAGAGCCTTTCACTTCCTCTCAGGAGATGGACTGCCATTATCCCTATAGCTCAGTAATGAATCTCACTCGTGGGGACTGGGTGAAGAGGAGAACTGCTTGACATTTATTGTCTTGCCTAATGCACAGTGAGGGAGGTCTAGGGGATCAGCAAGGCTGATATTCAGTTTTTCCATGTAATGAGGCCACTGCCCTAAGACAGAAATGCTGTGCTTTCTTTGCTGCTTTGCTTAGCCTTCACAATTCAGCTGCAACCACTATAAGCACCCCCCCCCCGACCACCACCACCAGCTCATTTTCAAAACATAAAAAAAAACTTAAAATAAAAAATAAAATAACTGTGATTTAAAAATTCTGCTTTGATACAACCAAGGTCAAAGTAATTTATGAGATTTGATCACATGGTTCTCAGTCAGGTGGCTTGAACTACCATTGTCTCTTTATATCTGTACTTCATGAATTACATATAAGCAGAAGGGAAACTGCAGCATTTCTTTTCCTTTTCCAGAGTCTTTGAAAGAGTTGTGGCTAAAAAACAATAAAAGCTAGTTTTGTTAAATGATGTGACCAATAACGCATTTGTTCATGCATGCACTATTAAGAATTATAGACATTTAAAGGGCCTAAGAGAGTCACGCTGTGGATGTTGGCATGCAAGACTCACTGGTCACTGCTAAATAATCTCTAGACAGTCAGAATGTGACGCAACTGCTCCCACAATTTAAACAATCGGCATAAATGATTGGCTTCTTTACAGCTTGTCTCATTGTCATGTTTCTGTCCTTGCCAGATTTTTATATAGCAACGCTGGAGCAGACAGAGAGAGGAAGTACGAGAGAGTACAATTTTACCTCAACTATTGGAAATGATGAGCAAAAATGGACAAATAATACCTCATACACTGAGAGAGCTGTGCTGTAGTGCCTCTGTAGCAGGTAAAGGAGCTTTGCTCGAGAGCTCAGTAGGACACAGTATATAACAGTGAATGTCTCTATGGCGCCGCCATTGCCCAGACCAATCATCGTCGAGCTGTAATGGTCACTCTCTGTAATCTCTGGGCAAGCCATTCTTATATGGCAAAGACTGATTCTGCTTACAAAGGAATCACTGAAGCTACAGTGAGTTTGGCCTCTAGCTTTCAGACTTTACAGTGTGTGGTCAGTTCACTGCAGTGAAGCCCATTATTCTTCTTCTCAGCGAAAAGAGAAGCATATCCCCTCCAGCACTGACTCCAGATTCATCTTCACCAATCTCGGTGCAGTTTTGTACAAAGAGAATGAGTCATCTTTTTCTTGTTCACTAAGTACTTATTAGTGATTCTTTAATTCACCTTCAAATGTTTCTACAGGTGTTGTTAATATAATTATCAGCAGCTGTTGCTGGGATTGTTGCACAGTTAGGTCCAAATATGTTGACACAATTTTTGTTCTTTTAGCTGCATAGTTATAGTTGCAGTTTGTTTTTGGCATAAAATATTGCATTAACCTTTGAGGAATTACATCCACTTTGTATATATTCCCATATTTTCAGGTGTCTGCATGTGCAAATTAACAGAATGGTTATGAATGGGTGTTTTTAATACTTTACAAACCTTTACCTGATGTCTGGACTGTCATGGACTGCAAGAAATAATGGGTTTTTCTTCGTGCTGCTTTCCTGCCTTTCATCCAAAGTCAGCTGGGATATGCCCCAGTACTCATTGTAACCCTGAATTGGATTAGCAGTGATGAAAATGAATGAATTCCTGATTGATGCGTTTCACTTTTTGCAAAGTCTTCGGTTCCTACTTCTTTGTGGGTCTTTCTAACTCAAGATTTAGTCTTCAGCAAGTGATATGCAGCTCAATCAGTTTGAGAACAGCTGATTGACTCAAACATTGTATAATTACATTTTTTTTTTTTGGCTTTAAAGACTCCGGAGTTGGTTTTATAGCATGTTTTGGATCACTAAAACCTTTGCTGCATTTATTTGAATCTGAGCAGTAAGTACAGCTCTGCACACTTCAGAAATAATCCAGCTGCTTCTGTCTTCTGTCAGATTATCTAGAAACACCAGTGACCCAGTGTCATGTGTCTTTGTGTCACACTGCCCCGCTGTGTTTGACAGAGGATCTTATATGTTTGGGATCATCCCAAGTCATCGTAGTTTTTTTTCTTACCAGATTCTGAGAATAGTTGATCTAAGTTTCAGCTGTTCACAGCAGGTTGTTTTGGAGTTTTTGTCTGGCTTTTTTTTTAATGTTTTTTGGAAGCTCAATTTTTGAGACTGATCAGGATTTTGTTCTTCATTGTGACCCTTCGTATTTTCTCTTGTGAAGTCTTGGTTTATGGTAGAGTTTTGTAAGAAATATCAACATTCTGAAGACTGTTCTTCTTTTGGCTAAATAGTGCAGTATCGTGTGGTTGTCCACCACTGTTGTTTTTTGTAGACATGCGGTTATTTCACCGCTGCATTCTTTTTTCCCCCAATGTCCCAAACTGTTGATTTGGCCTCTTCTAATGCTCCCACTATCTTTCTGATGTATTCACCTTCTTATTACAGCCTAAGGATGGTCTTTTTTCAATTGTGTGCTCCTTTGACCACACATGAATTCACAGAAAATGTTTCCAAATGAAGCTGCCACACTTGGAAGCCTTTCTAGTCCGTTTACCTGCTTAAGTTGTGAAGACATAATCCAGAAATTGACCACAACTTTGGGCAGAGTCATGCATTTTTTAGGCCCATGTCAATTACATAAGTGTCACTTAAATATGTTTTGGTGCACATCTAACAAAAAGTTTGTCAGCGCCTACAAATTGCTCCAACACCATTCCTCAGACTCATAAATGTCATTAGAAGATAGACTCTCCTAAAGGCAACCTAGTGAGATCAGGAGGCCATTGCCTTTGCCTGTATTTCAAGTCAGCCTTCTCCTCCTGTGGCCTTCTAAGTGTCCTGCCGTGACTTCGCTCTGTTTGATTCCACTGCGGTCATCAGAGAGCTGCTCATTAATCTTACCAACACTCTGTCCCACTTCTCTCCATAATCTTCCTTCTCCTAATTTCCCTTATCGGTCACACTGACTTTCTTTTGTTTGTGTTTGGAAGGCTTACTCCAGGCTGTTAGCCAGAGGGTGCAGACAGAGTACAGAGCGGACTGCAGCAGCTTCCCTCCATCAGTCATGAAGCCAGGGGTGGTTTATCATCCCAGGTTTAGGTTTTGTCTGCCAGCAACTGCTCATTCATTTGCAGAGCGATAGATTGTGCTGAGAGTATTGATGGGGAAGCTAATGCTTTTAAGTGCAAGATTACACCACATTTAATAATGATGTTACTTATTGCTGCTGGCACTGCAAACTGTCATTTGTCATGCACGCTCACCACTGTTTGTTCAGTCTATGCACAGTATTTCCTTCTCCCCCTGCTCATTGTATCTTATTTTAGCCTAAACTCTTCCTTGTGCTAAAGTGTCGTGTTGCAGGGTTAACGTCACCAAGTCAGGTCCATCTATTTCATCAGCACGCCAGATGCCTTTGAAAGTATCAGACGCTGTCAGGAGGTGTCCCAGGGCAATCAATGATGCTCGATTAAAGCCCCAATCCTCGAAATGTAACATCTAAAACATGGCTCGGTGATTCCGTGAAGGGAGGTTGGGAAAACTTAATGTCCCCTGTTTTCAAAAAGATATTTTTCAAAGTAACCCTTGTGAATATAGAAAATGTTTGAATCACACTTTTTTGGCCAATCTGTCAGGTTTACCCTTTCTAGCAGCCGCTCAATTCTGCTTTAATGGTATTTGTCTCATCAGATCTGGATAACTTCAAAACTCAATCAGTGAGGAGTGCTGTCAATGTCCGCGAAGGCCAAGGAGTGGTTCTGTTATGTGGACCACCGCCGCATTCTGGAGGTAAGTTTGTGTTTGTTATTTAAACATAGCTCCTCAGAATTACCTGCACTCAGTTCAAACTGCAGACTTTGATGAATAATTACTGCCTTTTTCTAAACTTAATCTAGTTTTAGACCTATTAATGTGTGCACATGCTCTTAATAATCATGAAAACTTTATTTATACAGAACACCTAGAAGCCAGTCCCCCTCCCTTGGGTGTATTTAATTCTTCATTATTACTATTTTTCTAATTAACCCTGTGTTTTTCTCAACCCCCCCCCAACCCCCCCCCCCCAAAAAAAAAAATGCTCATTCACTTTCTTTCTTCGGCTGTATGAGGCTAAAGCAAGCAAGTAGTTAACCTAGCTTCAAATAAATCTGAAAACTGGAAAACAGCCCGGCGACGTCTAAAAATTACAATATTTGGAGCGCGGCATCACTAAAGTAGCTAATTACCACAGTATAATAATTTACTTATTCTGTATAAAATCGTGTGGTTATAACGGAGGTTGTGTGCTGGAACGATAACCTCCATAAAACCACAATTTGTCATTTTTACACTTGAGGTTTACAGAAATAAATATGCTAATTAGTGAGCTTTAGAGGAGCTAAAGGTGGGTTTTGTTGTCTTCGCATAGAGCCAGGCTCGCTGTCTTCACACTATTTCCAGTCTTTATAGTAAAATGAATAACACAGCACTGTGACTGTTAGCCTTTTATTTAAGCACCTCCACATATTTTTTAAAAAAGAGATGCTTTCATTGTTCAAGAGAGATGCTAGAATTGCATTTTATAAAGGAGAGGCTACAGATAGGAGATAAAGACACAGGCTGCTCAGACCTAACACTCTGAGTGTCTGCAGAAAACTGAAAAAAAAAAAAAAGCACAATGGCTGCTGCCTAGCTTGTCACCCTCTTGATACAATAGCTTGCACAGTTGAACAACCAATTTCCTTCACAAGCGAGCAGTTTGTAGCACAGCACATTGTACAGCTGGTCTTTGGGATAATGGGTCAAAGTGCTCTGTGAAATACAGTTTGACAGCTTTTCTCTTTGACATAGGTTTATATGCAGTTGGCTGTTGTAACCGTATCACAGTTGTGTTTTCCTGTGTTTTCAGTAGTGAATGAAAGCAAAGCTGTGCAAGTCCACTGTCCCTGTTTTTCTTCCTTACTTCCTTGCCCTGTTGCTCTCTCCCCGGCTTTCTCTCTCCCCTCTCTCCAACCTCTTTTGAAATTTTGAAAGCAATGATGTGCCACCTAACCTTGAACTATATCTGACACCTACAGTAAGAGGCATTCCTTTTGGTTTTCATTACACTTCATTGGCTTTGAAAGCTTTTTTCCCTCCCCTACCATATACATTATCCCACCCTTTATTGATCCCTAATTTCCTTCGGGATCAATAAAGTATCTATCCATCTATCTATCCATCATCGCCCATATATGACAAATTAAATACAGTACAGTTGCAAGCAGATGTCATTGTATCACTTTTGTACTCCAATTTAGACATTTGTTCATTCAAAGGGCTTTTTTGGCTCTTTTATCTTTCACACTTGTGTTGTATTTTCTTTGTCACTTCACTTAACAAAGAGTTGCTTGGCAAAATGATGCTACTGCCCATTATAGCCACATAGTTCAGCCTGAGGTTATGCTGAGTCTAAACTATGCGGCTGCTTTTGCCTAATCAGAAGGAGCGTTGTCTCTGCATCGCTGCACCCAGCTCGGACGCTCAATCCCATCTAGTGGGCTCACCCCCTCGGGGGCCATTGGATATGATTGACAGTCATTGCATGCACCTTTTGACTCTGAGCCCCATACCTCTGGAGTGGCTGATTACACAGAGCATCTCCTTGCTCTTGAAAATCTTTGCAGTGTTTTCACTGAGAAAATGACACAGTAATTCATCATGGCGAGTCTCTCTTTTCTTGCGGTAGACCTACCATTCGCAAAGGGCATGACAACATATTCCTACATCCGTATGCCAATCCATCCATCCCTCAGTCCAGCCATTGACTTGCTTTTCCCACCCATGAACTAAGGCTCTCAGGTACCCAGGGAATGGAGGCCATGAGTCAGAGGAGGGCCACTGACGCGCTGTAATCCATTTTGTTTTGCTCCCTTTCCTTAGGTCTCCCTTTTTTTTTCTTTTTTTTTTTGCACTGATAGCTGTTACAGTCACCCAGTCTTGGTATCTCCTCCCAAGGAAACTGAGATAAGGGCAGGAAAATGACATGATATGCTCACATTTAAGGCCGCAGCCGAGTTCTTTTTATACAGCTGTCCCAGCAGAGGCCAATGCATCTAATGTGTGTGAAATCAGCCGAGGTGTGAAAGTGGACCAGCGCTGCATAGTTCAACTGTTTCTCTTTCTCCTACAGAACTGACATTTGCGTGGATCTTCAATGAATACCCACACTTTGTCCAACAAGACAGTCGCAGATTCATCTCTCAAGAGACAGGGAGTCTGTACATCGCCAAAGTGGAGCGCTCAGATGTGGGCAACTACACCTGTGCGGTTAACAACACTGTCACAAGGGAGAAGATCCTCAGCTCTCCCACACCACTGGTCCTCAGAAGCGATGGTAAACATTTTAAATGCAGAGGATCTTTAGTATGTGTCAGTTACTCATTATCATTTTTACTTGTGCCTACCCAGTCATGCAGGGTTAGGTGATCTCTGCCTGTAGGCTACATTCCTGGATTCATCGTGCTGTCAGCTTGTTAAGACCTAGGTTAATATTTAATTTTGAATTTTAATTTCATTCTAAAAAACAATTAATTGATCGTACTACAGCAGGGGTAGGCACCTGCTTCACACTTAATATCTAAAAGCTGGGACATGAAAAATCCATTTGGCTGGTGTTTATCTTCCTCCAGCTGAAGAATTTGGAACACTTGTGAATTATTAATGCTATTAATATTTGTTTGCGGTCTCCGATGACATAAAATGAGAAACCCACGACTGTCAAAAAAACCCATAAATGAATTATTACAAACAGGAAAAACTGAAAGGCCAGCAAAAGGGATTATTACAAGCATAAAACTGAGCTATGAAACAGCAATAGATTAATTGTTAACCATCAGTAAAGACGCTAATTGCAAAGCTTGTCTTTTTAGAATGTGGCGTAGAGTTAAATGAAAGCCGTTGGTTTCATTGGTATTCCAGAGCTTTCATGAACTAGCTTCAAGGTTGTATTACTAGCAAAATGTCACAAATATATTCTAACTAAGTAGTGAGGAAGATGCAGTAGCATATTTTGCACATTTTCCTCATGGTGTGTCAGGCACTCAGCCTCATCACAGTCTTCTCCCCCCAAACCAGCTTTACTTTGAGACTGGGGGTTGTGATTGCTAATAGTAAAGGGCACACAGAAGTCATTGCCCTGTCCCAATGATGTGAATATAAATAAACTCATAAAATGAAGTCAAATTTCCAAGTAAGTCTTTTCCGTCTGAGTCTGATTTTTTTCCTCTTGACAATGCCGACACTGGTCACTTTTGATTCATATGCATAAAGACTTTTGTGTTAGCTGTCCCACTGTGTTATTACTCTCTCTCTCTCTGATCCACAGCGAGTGTAATGTCTGCTGTTAATCACTGATGTAAAAAGCTTGTCATCTATTGTCTCCCTTTTGTAGGAGTAATGGGTGAATATGAACCTAAAATAGAAGTTCATTTTCCTGATTCAGTTCGGGCTGCAAAGAATCAGCAGTGAAACTGGAATGCTTCGCTTTGGGAAAGTGAGTCTGCCTTACTGTATGCATGTGACACACACCGTACACTCATTCATGCATGAATTATAGCTACTCAAGACGATTTAGGAATGCACAAGTGTAGCATTACTCATGCTCATATTCATCAATCCATAGAAGCACGAGGGCTGTAACATGAAAAAGACAAGGCAGTTTGATTTGCAGGGAACAAGAATTCACAAAGCTTTTGTTACAACTACTTTCCTTCTGTCCTTAATCGCACTTTGATCACAGCAAGTGACAGTTACAATCCTGGGAACTTTTTGTTCCTCTTTTAACAGCCCTGTCCCAGAAATAAGCTGGAGGAGAACAAGTGGCGTCCCTTTCCCCAGCAAAGTCAAAATGAAGAATTCAAATGCCGTCCTTGAAATCCCTAATTTCCAGCAGGAAGATGCAGGGACGTACGAGTGTATGGCAGAGAATCGCAGGGGCAAAAATGCTGCACGGGGTCGTATTTCATTCCATGGTAAGTGAGCTGTTTCAAATCGAATGACAGTGAGATGAAGGGACAAGTGCAACTTATTGCTTTGCTTGACTTAAAACCTGCCTGTGTGCATTTGGGGTTTAATGTTGCCATGAAATTTCAGAACAAGATAAGGGTAGAAATGATAAATGACTATTTTTTTCTGGGAGGGTTCAGATTAATATCTAGTTAATATTAAAATCTGTATACCATCCTGTGTTTCTCATTATGCTGGTAATCCACTTGTTAAGTTTGAACTGGGATTTAAATTCAAGCTTTAATGCAAGGCTGCTTTTATGGTTGTATGTTTTCTGGTGCAATTCTTTACTAATCCAGTGCTTCTATAATTAAAACGCATTTTTGAATGAGTAACCTTTTCATTTATTCCAAGCTAAACCTCACTGGCTCCAGACAATGGCGGACACAGCTCTTTCCATAGAGGGAAACCTCTTCTGGGAGTGTAAGGCCAGTGGAAAGCCGAAACCATCCTACAGCTGGCTGAAGAATGGGGAGCAAGTGGTGGCTGATGTATGGAGATCTGTTGTATTTCTTATTCTGGTCGAATTATGGTTAAGAAGCTGATGTATGCATACATTAGCTATTGTATAACTAGAGCATGCTTTACTAAAGCAGCACTGAGATCCTAGACTGGTTTATTTGTTAAAATATGTCAACATCTGATCTGTCGTCATTATGATCATCCTGAATGACCATGAAAAAGAAATAATGTCAACACTGCTTCTATTCGGTGTGTTTAAGAAACAGTTTTCACCGCTGCGTACTCATTTATGTCAGGCTGAGCATACATAGAATTGTAGTAATTGTTGTTGTGCCTTTGGATATAATAGGCTGGCCTTGAAATGGATAAGCAGAACTCTTTCTCTTTCCTTCACAGGGCCGGGTACAAATTGAAAACGGGGCCGTTTCTATATCTTCGTTAAACCTTTCCGATTCTGGGATGTATCAGTGTGTGGCTGAAAACAAACATGGAATTATTTATTCCAGTGCCCAGCTAATGGTGTTAGGTAAGATTGCCTCCCTCCTCCTGCTTTTATCCTGCTTATCTGTCTATGCATTTGATCATCTCCTAAGATAAAAACCAGCAGCCTGCTATAACGTTCCTCTGCAATCAGTCTGTGCTCGCATTTGATGTCACCATGAGCTTTGCCAGCAAAAAATATGAATCTGATAGTGTCTTATTTTACTTTCAGTCATTTCATGTATTGATTTGGATGCCCACAGATGCATTGTTTTGTGGCATTGTGCATGCTTTCTCATGTGGACAGGGTATTGATTTATTTGCAAAGCTTTGATGACTTCCATCTGAACGGCTCAATAAGAAATTCAACACTCTTGATACATGCGATGACTTGAGTGTCCTAATGATGGCTAACAAAAACAATGATGAGCGCAGACAATCGCTGATGGCTCGAGACATGCTTGAGGTGGATGTTGTGTGCATGCATGTGTAGCTGGAGGGCGGGTTGACCAGCGGTGAGCTTTCAGACCAGTAGGCTTTTGTGCTGAGTTTGTGCTGAGATTTCAAACTGCTCCCTCTGAAAGCTGAAGGAGAGTTGATCTCAGTACAGCATGGTTGATCTGCAAAGGATCAGGTTGCCTAGATATTTTTTTTAATCTCACACCTTTTCTTTGCTCCCCCTACACACAGCTTCACCTCCTAGTTTCTCCAAAAGTCCGCTCAGGGCCTTGCTAAAAGCTCGCTCAGGCAGCGAAGTCACTCTTGAATGCAAGCCTCAGGCCTCACCCCCAGCAATTAGCCTGTGGAAGAAAGGGAATGAAATCCTGCAGAGAACTGAAAGGTAGGATAAAAGTCCAAGTGTATATTCCTGGCAGCTTTCATTCGCATTCACTGCAAGCCGACTTGCTTCAATAGTGCATTTGGCATTTGTGGAGATGCATAGAAGGAAAGGCTAATGAGAAGAACGAGAGGGCGCCCACCAGGAAAATTGCACATAGCTAATATACTGCGTGCCCCCTCATGTGCAAATAGCTCAGTGTTAAGCATGGCAATGCCAGGTGGTCATATCAACACTGTCTGTGTTAAATAGTTAAGAAGATAAAAGCCCAGTAAATGGAGTTCCTCCTCATCTTGCAGATGAGGAAGGAATTCAAAAATAAGAATAAAGCTACCGCACCTGTAATTATCTGTTTTATCGTGACAGACAAAGCGTTACAAGAGCTTGATTGATGCAATCACCAAACGGCAGAGACGAAAGCTTTGATGTGGAGAGCAGTCTCAATAGACAAGAAACTCTGCACACAGACACAAAGACAATGAGCCAACATCAAGCATCACTTTCAGCAGCATAAAGTGGTGCTTCATTTAGTTTTTGTCCTTCTCTGTTAGATTTTTATTATTATTATTGGATAAACCAGAACATTTCACACTAAAGAAGTATTTAAAGGTGGAGAATTCCAAAGGCATATCAGAAGTGAGAAATGACACATTTCAGCGATCCATCTGCAGGCTTTTTGTCATCCCCACTGGCAAGAGAAGAAAAGCTTAGATAGTTACTAAGTTATCATATGTACATCAAGACTTTGGAACACACACTCACACACAACAGACAGGACAGACTGAATACAAACTCAAATGCAGGCATCCCAGTACACGAAAGAAATGCTGTATGAATCACTCCCATGCTGCCTATTGAAGAGCAGGTCTGAGAGAACAATATGAGCAAGGCGTCTTGTCAAAACAGCACAGAGTCTCTTTAGTTGGCTCCAGATGGGAAGCTGCATCTATAGCGGTGGAAAATTGGTAGAATTCCCAAGCTGACTGACATTTAGCATATGTGAAGCCCACGTACTCTTTCAAGACTGGATGTATGCAGACACTGGAAGGGAAATGTTTACTCACATACGCAGTCATGCTGTAAATTGGAGCAGTGTTTAGAAAATTAATTTTACACACATTTTCTCACTAAATACCACTTTAGTTAAGAATTTCTTACAACCTTCTGGTTTCTTTTCAAGCTTATATTTAGCTTGTGTCTTAAGTTATTCATGTTTGCAGATAGACATCTCTTAAATAACTACCTCCACCTCACTGTTGCTTTTACTTACAATATATTGAACAAAGTGGAAATTAAAGGTTTTTATTCTTAAACATTTTGGTTGATTGCATTGTGAAGGTTGGCAGAACTCTGTAGAGCAGTAAATGTAAAATTCTAAGCATGTAGTGTTTTACAGTCACACTATGAAAAACAGTGGCTGGAGACCATGGCACATCCAAAATTATTGTGACTATGTGCAATGACCTTGTGATCTCATTGCCTTTCTGATCAGGTCTGCACCCACTTGCTGTCAGTTGCGGTCTTCAAAGCAACTTTGATGTGTCAAGACGGTGATGAAAAGGCAATAAGACAGTCAGTCTGCAGTCAGTTTGCAATTGAATGGGGCCAAGTTGGCAATGACATGCATGGATGGCAATTTACCTGCAAAATGATGGTCAGCAACTTTGCTTTTACAGTGCCTTGCGAAAGTATTCGGCCCCCTTGAACTTTTCAACCTTTTGCCACATTTCAGGCTTCAAACATAAAGATATAAAATTTTAATTTTTTGTGAAGAATCAACAACAAGTGGGACACAATCGTGAAGTGGAATGAAATCTATTGGATGTGTCAAACTTTTTTAACAACTAAAAAACTGAAAAGTGGGGCGTGCATTATTATTATTCGGCCCCCTTGCGTTAATACTTTGTAGCGCCACCTTTTGCTGCAATTACAGCTGCAAGGGGTATGTCTCTATCAGTTTTTCACATCGAGAGACTGAAATTCTCGCCCATTCTTCCTTACAAAACAGCTCGAGCTCAGTGAGGTTGGATGGAGAGCGTTTGTGAACAGCAGTCTTCAGCTCTTTCCACAGATTCTCCATTGGATTCAGGTCTGGACTTTGACTTGGCCATTCCAACACCTGGATACGTTTATTTGTGAACCATTCCACTGTAGATTTGGCTTTATGTTTTGGATCATTGTCTTGTTGGAAGATAAATCTCCATCCCAGTCTCAGGTCTCTTGCAGACTCCAACAGGTTTTCTTCCAGAATGGTCCTGTATTTGGCCCCATCCATCTTCCCATCAATTTTGACCATCTTCCCTGTCCCTGCTGACGAAAAGCAGGCCCAAACCATGATGCTGCCACCACCATGTTTGACAGTGGGGATGGTGTGTTCAGGGAGATGAGCTGTGTTGCTTTTACGCCAAACATATTGTTTTGCATTGTGGCCAAACAGTTCGATTTTGGTTCCATCTGACCAGAGCACCTTCTTCCACATGTTTGGTGTGTCTCCCAGGTGGCTTGTGAGACTTTTTATGGATTTGGGAAATCTTTTTGTATCCAAATCCGGCTTTAAACTTCTCCACAACAGTATCTCGGACCTGCCTGGTGTGTTCCTTGGTCTTCATGATGCTCTCTGCACTTGGAACAGAACCCTGAGACTATCACAGAGCAGGTGCATTTATACGGAGACTTGATTACACACAGGTGGATTCTATTTATCATCATCAGTCATTTGGGACAACATTGGATCATTCAGAGATCCTCACTGAATTTCTGGAGTGAGTTTGCTGCACTGAAAGTAAAGGGGCCAAATAATATTGCGCGCCCCAGTTTTTTAGTTGTTAAAAAAGTTTGACACATCCAATAAATTTCATTCCACTTCACAATTGTGTCCCACTTTTTGTTGATTCTTCACAAAAAATTAAAATTCTATATCTTTATGTTTGAAGCCTGAAATGTGGCAAAAGGTTGAAAAGTTCAAGGGGGATGAATACTTTCGCAAGGCACTGTATATAGGAATATAATCAGTTGAGTCGAATCTGTTGCAAAGAGGTGTGTTGCAGACGAGTTGCCGTTGCAAACTGACTCAGGTTGATTGCAACCTGTGCACATTTATAAATTATTTGCAGAGATTTGCCAATCTGTCTGAGAGTGACTACAGTCAGACCACAACTATCTGGAGACAGTTTGCCTCCCAGGTTGGTGACCTGTGCAGTCGCTTTGAGACTGAAAGTGGCCAACCTGAGGTTCAGGGTGACCAGCTGGTTACAGCAACTACACTGGTGGCTGAATGTGAAAAAAACTCAATGCAGTCACCAAGCAACAGCTAATTTTTCCTAGTTACAAGGAGCCATTCTGTTTTTACTCTGGTGTGACTGAGCTGTAACTTATTTAAAAATATAGTTTTTCTCTTTAATACTTGGAAAGAGTATCTAATTAGCAGGTGGTAAAGCTATACTTGGTTAGAAATGACAGAGTAAAACATTAGCTTCTTATAGCTTTTGTTGTTTGTTGATGCTAGTTAGCCTAAAATTTCTCTTACAGCCAAGTTAGTTATAACGCTTCTCAGTTGTGTTACTATTGTAGCACAACTAATAAATGATAATGATTGTGACTTGTTGTGTTTGAGTTTTAGCAAAGGTTACCATAGAAAAAATATAATAAAGTGTGTTTCTTGTTTTGTTTTTGTTTTTTTAATTCCATTCATCTTTGGGATTGTAATTATGTGTTCTGGAACTTGTAGTTCCAGGGATTCGTGCCACCTAAAGAGTCTACTGACTTAAGTATCTAGCCAGTCAGTGACCTCTCAGCATGGTCTAGGTTTCACAGTGACAGTGAGTTATTTGACAGACCTTTGAGAATTTTACTTTCTATAATACATGGAGACAGACAAAAAGGTCGCATGCCAATGTAATGAATATCAGCACAAAGTAATGACTGTAGACAAACACATTAGTCTTTAGACTTTACACTTGCCATCTTAGCCAATACAGTAAAAAGCTGCTCTCTTCTCAGGATTACTTTGCTTCCAGATGGAACATTAAAGATTGCCAATGTAACCAAACGGGATGCAGCTAGCTACACATGCATCGCTAAGAATCAGTTTGGGACAGCAAGCACAACGGGAAGACTGATTGTCACTGGTAAGCCTTGCCTAAAAATCTAATCACTCATAGTTAACTGACCTTCCAGTATTTGCTCTTCTTTGTTGTCATATTTGTTATGCCACACCTGACGAGCTTCCCATTGAAGAAATGAGATTTGCCTTTCAATGTTTGTGATAATTTTACAAACAATGGGTTCTTGATTTCAGAGCGTAACAAAAGAATTGTTTATTTGGACCGCTTTTTTAAATTTGCTAAATTAACTCTGGGTTCGTAAACAAAACGAGACAAATTCTGACATCTTGGGAAATATATTTAATTGCTTTCATGGTGAAAGTTCAGAAAGAAGGTTAATACCAATCATATGTCTATACGTTGGCGATAAAGCTAATGCTAAAGCAAATGCTGCATAACTAGAATATGCATGAGCTCCAGTGGTACCCCATGACCTCAGAGCTGTTTTAATGGTGTAAGGAGAAAGCTGCTGTGGCAAAGTATGATCAGATTAGATTAAGTTGTGGTATATCTGTCACTGATTGTGTTTCAAGTTACCGACTACAAATTTATATAGTGTTTTTGATATCTGTACACAGTGTTTTGATGTATATGTGTGTATATGTATATGTGTATATCTATATTGATACATATTTTATGTATGTAGTGTTTTCTCTTTTATTTTATTTTATTCTGTTTAATCTTATTTCAGCCTTCTTCTCTGTACTTGAGCTGCTGTGATATGCAAATTTCCCCGTCGTGGGATCATTAAAGTTTTATCTTATCTTAAATTAAGGGCTTACATGTATCTAAATTCTGTATCCCACTCAATGCAACGATATTATAGTTTAATATAAGCAAATCCATTTATACACATTAGACATTTCCAACAAATGTTATTTAGGGGCAGCACTGGGTAACTAATACACATGAGTGGACAAAATTCAAGTTACTATGGATATGGAATAATATGTTTTAGGTACATGTAACTGGTTCCATTTAATTTTGGTGCCATTTAAAATTTCGCCCATTCTGTTACCTTTAACTGTTGGATTTTGGTGGGTCATGATCTTGACACCCACACAGTAATACCACAGTTTGCTCTTTTACTAAAAAGGTAAGTTTGACAAGCGTTTTTCACACATAAAGTTTTTTTTTTTTTTGGGAACATTCAGGCTGCATCATTGGACAGATTTTACTAATACTTGGAATGCTCAGCTCCCATCTCTCCTCTTTCCTTGATATCGCAGCGGCATACTCCCGAAAGTCATCAGATGTGATACATTGCACTGATCCAAATTCCAGTTATTGAAATTGTGCGGATTTTTTTGAGCCCGGTACCAATCTTAATGAAAGCCAAAATTAGTGTTTCAGCCTGCTGTTCTCTGAATATAACGTAAAGATATGTGATATTCCAGCATTATTGTGACACTTTGTGTTTGGTTAATGGTTAGAACTCACAGGCCTTGCCTGCACCTACAGTATCACCAGTCGTTGAAAAAAAATACCATGACTGTTGCCACAAACACTGAATTTTGCATACAGACAAGACAGATGGGTATCGGTCATGTTTTCCAGCTCTTCCAACAAAAATTCCTTTAAATATGCACTTGGAAGTAACACACGGTTGCTATGGTGAGAAACATGTACTTTGCCAGCCAAATGTTTTTGTCCTTAGGTAATTGTTTTTGGAAAGGTGATTAAAAAATATAATATTTCTCTATGTAAAGTTGTCAAAACCATGAATGAAAATTTCCTATTAACAAAAAGCCACCTTTCCATAATAAAAGTCAGCTGTTTCTTGTCCTTCTGTGGCTTGAGAATGCCAGGATTTTTATTTCAGTTTTTACTTTCAGCTTACTTGCACGTGTTATTAACCGAGCATACTGTAAAATTAATAGGGCCGGTAAATAGCAGCCAAAATAACAGTTAAGTAAGCAACAAAATGGTTATCATTGATTTCGTTAAAGGTCATTATTTATGAGTGCAATGACATAACACGTTCATGTAGTCCCCCGGTTTTAATGTGTTGTGTGTGCAACTTTTTTTCTTCATTACTTTCTATTCTTCTCATACGCTGACAGCTGAACCATTTAATGTCATGGAATTTAATTACTGTGACCTTTTGTCAACATACTCTGAAGCCTCCAATCCACCACAGTCACCAGCAGGAATCTGCTCCTACCTCAGTAATCCTGTTTTAAACAACTTTTTTTTTTCTTTTTTTTTTTTTGGTCCAAATTGATCTTGGAACATAAAATGTGAACCCACAATGTCATTAAATGTTACTAATGGACAGGCTTGGAATTTAAGTGCTTATTAAAATCAGAAAAAAGCACACATCCATGGGTAATTTAATGACTGTGACTCGGTTTAGCTGTGGATTGGAGTGAAATGGCAGTTGCAGGGGTCATGGTGGTGTTAGAGGTTTCAGTGGCAGGGATATTAACATGCTTGTGCTGTCATCTGTTGTCTGGCCAGAGCCCACCAGAATCACCATGAGGCCTACTAACATGGAGATTATTGTTGGCGAGAGCATCGTGTTACCCTGCCAGATTGCCTGCGATCCAGCTCTGGATGTCTCTTTCTCGTGGGCATTCAACGGCCAGCTCATCGACTTCCAGCGAGACAGTGATCATTTTGAAAGAGTGGGTGGGGTGAGTGATGTCGAGCATTAAACTCAGATACTTTCTGGCTATTCTGGGATTAATTGGGACACAGCGTGTGACGCGCAAGGGTATGCTCCACAGTCCGGCTGAGAGCTTCTGAGACCCCAATAATACCCAAGCAAAGAGATTTATGCCAAGATTTGTACATTTGAAAGTTTCCCTGTGGACGGTTATGAACAGAATTTCAAAAGGATGGTGATAGCAGTTAAAGTCATTCATATGCCGTAAAAGCCTCAGTGAATGGCAGTATCAGGTCTGTAATCGCGATCCTTACCTTTTGAAATGGCTAGCTGCCATGTGTTATACCTCTAAAAATATATTGGTGAAATGCCATTTTAGTCTTACAGAGGGCCCTCATTAATAAAGTCTTCATATTTTTCATCCCTTCAACTTCTAATTCTTGTACCTCAAGGGAGAACATTTTCTTATCATCTCCCTCTGCCATAATTGAATTTGCATACCTATTTATGAATCTAGAGTCCCGAAATAATTAAGTAATGAGCTGGCTGGCATTCACCAAGGGCAGGCCTGGCACCAGTAAATGTTCATTTGAAATCCATATGCCTTGAAATATTGATAAGTGACGACTTTTTTGTTGAATATTTGTTCCTTTTGATGAAGGGCAAAGTTAATTGTTCCGAGCTTGTCGGTTTAAAATTACTATGCACACTCTTTTTGCTCCACATACTCCCTCTTATCATCCAAGGTTTCCAGTCTGATCACTGCCATTCATGTGGTAATAGTTGACATCATATCTCAATACGCTCACAGTTTTGTGGACACAGCGCACTCGTTTCTTCATGAAAGCAAATGGCAATTACTAATGACATTGAACTGTGCATAAGCATTTAATGAGAGATAGTTTTCACAGAGTCTGTTTCCCCTGTCCAGAGAGATTACCAACCCCCTGCTCAACAGCTTCTGATGAATTAATTAACATAATTAAAGCAAATCTGCCTCATCACTTCCTTCCTGCCAAGGCAGGAAGCCTGCGACGCATCGCAAGCTCTCGGGTCGGCCAGGTGCCGGCTGACATTGGAAGGAGAATCAGGCAGGGCGCTTCAAAACTGTCAGGCAAAAGGAGAGAAGATGAAAGGAAGGGTAAAAGAGAAAAAGGAGCGAGAAAGATAGTCACTTTATCCCTTGGGCGCATAGAAGTGCCATTCGGCTCAGGTCTGCTTTGTCAGTTGCCTTAGAGAGGTGAAGATCCATGGGTGTTCATGCCCAGTTGCAGCAGAGTGGAACTATGATCACTAGCCTTTGGGGGTGATGAGATCTACTATGACTGCAGTGAGTCTTACCTGGCTCGCCCCCAGGTGACTAGTTTCTAAAGCAGCACACTCTTTTTCTCTGGCTGACATGCTTTGTGACAGGCCACTTCAAGAGGTGACTTTCAAAGGGTGAACTCCCATAAGCAGTCCAAATAAGAGTAGAGTGTCTAAATGTATTAATGCAGCATTGGAAATGACTTTTTACCTTGTAACAGATAGGTCTTGTGACTTTCCATACTTTTGTTATTGCCTTTTTGAGTCCCATCAGAAACCCAAAACAATCAGTCATTTGATCCTTCTAAAGAGCCATGTGACACTACAGTAACACTGAGCAAGTGCATGTCACACTGTGCAAGAAGGGTCTAATAATATCTTGGTTTACAAGATGACAGAATGACACAGACATGCTGAAGTGTGGCATGATAGCTTTTAGTTTGGGTTATTTCATTGGGTAATTGGAATGCACTGAAAGAATATTCAAGCAAGCCACGAAAAAGCTAAAATCAGCTGTGCGACTTAGGTTTGCCATAAGTGACTGATGAGAAATTTTGCGCCACATTTTCCCACATGAATTTTACATTTACCAAATGCTTTCACGGATGCTAACGTATTCTGTCACTACAAAGAAATGAGCTATAGACTGTGCTTGCTAGTTGTTTTTAGAGGAGGTGCCTTTGTAGTAGAAACCACTAGAAGATGTTAAGAATAAAGAGGAAGGGATTGTTGATTTTCATTCTTTTTGAAAATAAAGGAAAAAAGTATGGAATTACAACCTCTTTTAAATTAAAAAAAAAATCAGCTTTATGTAGCCACACATAATAATCATTAAGATTAACAATATTTGCTGCTATGTTTTGTTGTGTATTCCTCACGGGCACCACATGCATGCAGCCCATGTAAAATAATATTGACTCTTTACACTGGGAGTTAGACTCATATCTTGCTTGAGCTTATGTAATTAGAGAATAATTAGGATTGCTTTGCCAATTAGTTAGACTGTGTTTGTTTTGTGTGTCCTGTGTGTAGCTGGTAGCTGTTTACAGGGGGTTTGGAGGCCAGTTGGTTAGGTAGTGCCTGAAGGACGGCCAATGGGGTTATTTGCACAAAGTACATCTGCCATGTCAGTTGTTGGTGTTTGAAAGATGCAAAAATCAGCGGCCTGGAGTCACTGTGATTGTATTGAATATTGTAAATGTAAAAGCATCCCAGAGCCACAGGCTGAAGGATTAATTAGCACTACATCTCTTACTTATTCCTCACTTCTAGAGCATATCAGGGGATCTGATGATTCGTAACATCCAGCTGAACCATGGTGGGAAGTATGTCTGTGTCATTGACACTGATGTGGAAAGCCTGTCCACCTCTGCCATTTTGGTTGTCAAAGGTAAGAGAACCAATCGATTCTGATTGCTTTTACATGACTGCCATAGTACAGCTACCATAAAATAATGTAACTGAAGCTTGTGTAGAAGTATTCAAAGCAAAAGAAGTTTGACAGGATGGTGTGGAAAAATCCCTGAGGCTTATACTAAAGATACACAATGGGAGAGGCAAAAATGGATGCTGCCTCAGTCTGTAATGTCAGCTCCTGTTTACATTATATACTGTACTTGTTACTGAAATGCAATAATGGTGCACACACTCACTCTGGCATGTGAGGTAGCTGAGGTAGTGTTGTTGATATGTGCTTGGTGGATCTGGCTCAGTGTACAAGCTTATCTCTGGTGATTTACATTGGTATTCATGCCCTAAACAAACTCTAATAGCTGTCCCAGGTGCTTTGAGAAGGCAATGTTTATCACAGAAAATGACTATAATTGGCTCATTTACACATCGGCAAAATATCATGGAAAGCATTTGAATAATGGAGCAGCAAAGCAAAGAGCGAGAACATGGTAAAGACAGAGCATGAAGTTGTTGCAGACACTTGCTTTTCCACTCTTTTTTTTCTTCTTCCTGATGTCTTCTCCTCGTGAAGCACCTATTTCCTTTTCTAATAAACGATCCCATTCACTTTATCTTTCCGCAGCCTGTGAACTCATCACTTAGGAGTCCCGCAAGCACACACATACCCACACACACACAGCGTGTACACATCAAGAGCACAGCCCTTAATTAAAGCGAGTGTGATGGCCTTGATATGTAACAATGTGTACAAGTCTTTATGAGTTTGATGAGGGGAGGCTTCTTTAAATGGGTGCTCACCTTGGGTTCACTGTCTGATTTATGCAGGTCCCCCAGGTCCTCCGGACAAGGTAGCGGTGGAGGAAATCACAGACAGTACAGCACAGCTATCCTGGACTCCTGGAAGGGACAACGGCAGCCCCATCACCGGCTACATCATCCAAGCTCGAACGCCTTTTACAGTGGGATGGCAGGCTGTAGACACAGGTACCCTTAAACAGGCCTTCTGTAATATCTATTTAGGACATAATATGGGTATTCATTTGCTTATCGTTCAGATAGAGTCCAGTTGTTGTTTGCAGTCTGAGTTTTCTTCTAAAGAACTGAATTTCCACTTTGCAGTGCCAGAGGTGGTCAATGGTAACATGCTGACAGCCACAGTAGTGGGTCTGAACGCGTGGGTGGAGTACGAGTTCAGGGTGGTGGCGCGCAACGCCGTAGGGCTTGGAGAGCCTAGCCCAGCCTCAGCCAAGACCAGGACAGAGGATGCCAGTATGTACACCAAAAAAACTGACTACACATTTGCATACACACATTCAGCTTTACTTTAAAATGATGATGATGATTTGGGGAATATATGTCTTCCTTGGGCTTCTTGGAATAAATGGCTCTAGATTAGAACTGTGGGAAATTGATTCCAAAAGTGATGTTTATTTTTATTTGTGTTGGTGGCTTTTGATGTTATTGTCAGCTTGCGTGATGCTCGAGCATTTTATTTGAAACAAAAACACAGCAATTGTCTGATGGTAATGTGTCCAAGAACCTGGCTGCTGGGCTCCAGCTGATTTCACCGTATTAACCACGAATGTTTGTTACCTGGCTGGTGTTTAGAAAAGAACACTGAAGATAAATTGATGTAAAATACTAACCAATCTTAATACAGTCTTCACATTCTGTACAAGATGCCCACATGCCATGCTCATGTTGTATACTCGGGAGCCATTTCATTAGGTACAACTGTTAAACCTCTTGTTAATGCAAATATCTAACCAGCCAGTCAGATGGAAGCAACTCAATGCATTCAGGCATGTAGACATAAATATTCATTTATAGGCATTTATTGTGACTGCTGATATAGAGAGATAAGCAAATAACTAATAATGAAAAATAGTATCAACTTGTTGGTTGAGCTGACCAAAACTGGACAAAAGAAAATGAAGACGATCCCTCTTTGTATCAGGCTGGTGCTGCTGTAATAGCCTGGGGTGAATTTTCTTTGCACATCTTGAGCTCCTTAGTTCCAGCTGAGCGTTGTTTAAACACCACAGCCTGCCTGAGTATTGTTGCTGACCATACCCATCCCATCCTGCAGTGTGCTTCCAGGAAGATAGGGAGCGCAAATCATCTCAAACTGGCTTCTTGAACATGACAGTGAGTTCACTGTACACAAATGGCCTCCTCAGTCACCAGATCTCAATCCAGCAGAGCACCTTTGGGATGTGGTGGAAAAAGGGTGATTCACATTATGGATGTGCAGCTGACAAATCTGCAGCAACTGTTTGAGACCACAACGTCATTGTGGACCTAAATCTCTGAGGAATGTTTCAAGCACCTTGTTGAATCTGTGCCATGAAGACAGTTCTGAAGGCAAATGGGGGAGTCTAACCCAGGGTGGGCATAACTTAATCAACAGGCCTTGAAGTGTGTACTGTACAGTGGTGTGAAAAAGTGTTTGCCCCCTTCCTCATTTCCTGTTTTTTTGCATGTTTGTCACACTTAAGTGTTTCGGAACATCAAACCAGATTTAAACAATAGTCAAGGACAACACAAGTAAACACAAAATGGAATCCGTAAATGAAGGTGTTTATTATTAAAGGTGAAAAAAAATCCAAACCATCATGGCCCTGTGTGAAAACGTGATACGCCCCCTTAAACCTAATAACTGGTTGGGCCACCCTTAGCAGCAACAACTGCAACCAGAGCGTTTGCGATAACTTGCAATGAGGCTTTTTACAGCGTTCTGGAGGAATTTTGGCCCACTCATCTTTGCAGAATTGTCCTAATTCAGTTACATTAGAGGGTTTTCGAGCATGAACGGCCTTTTTAAGGTCATACCACAACATCTCAATAGGATTCAGGTCAGGACTTTGGCTAGGCCACTCCAAAGTCTTCATTTTGTTTTTCTTCAGCCATTGAGTGGTGGACTTGCTGGTGTGTTTAGGATCATTGTCCTGCTGCAGAACCCAAGTTCGTTTCAGGCTCGAGTACACGAACAGATGGTCGGACATTCTCCTTCAGGATCTCTTGGTAGACAGCAGAATTCATAGTTCCATTTATCACAGCAAGTCTTCCAGGTCCTGACGCAGCAAAACAGCCCCAGACCATCACACTACCACCACCATATTTTACTGTTGGTATAATGTTCTTTTTCTGAAATGCAGTGTTCCTTTTACGCCAGATGTAATGGGACACACACCTTCCAAAGAGTTCCGCTTTTGTCTCATCGGTCCACAGAATGTTTTCCCAAAAGTCTCTTGGGGATCATCAGAAGATGTGTTTTGGAAGAATTGAGATACGAGCTTTAATGTTCTTTTTGCTCAGCAGTGGTTTTCTCCTTGGAACTCTGCCATGCAGGCCATTTTTGCCCAGTCTTTTTCTGGGATGTGGTGGAGGCATGAACGCTGATCTTAACTGAGGCAAGTGAGGCCTGCAGTTCTTTGGATGTTGTTGTGGGGTCTTTTGTGACCTCTTGGATGAGTCGTTGCTGCGCTCTTGGGGCCATTTTGGGCGGCCGGCCACTCCTGGGAAGGTTCACCACTGTTCCAGTGTCTTCGCCATTTGTGGATAATGGCTCTCACTGTGGTTCGCTGGATTCCCAAAGCTTTGGAAATGGCTTTATAACCCTTTCCAGACTGATATATCTCAATTACTTTCTTTCTCAATTGTTCCTGAATTTCTTTGGATCTCGGCATGATGTGTAGCTTTTAAGGATCTTCTGGTGGACCTTACTGTGTCAGGCAGCTCCTATTTAAGTGATGTCTTGATTGAGAACAGGTGTGGCAATAATCAGGCCTGGGTGTGGCTAGAGAAATTGAACTCAGGTGTGAAAAACCACAGTTATAGTATGTTTTAACAAGGGGGGCAATCACTTTTTCACACAGGGCCATGATGGTTTGGATTTTTTTTCACCTTTAATAATAAACACTTTCATTTACAAATTGCATTTTGTGTTTACTTGTGTTGTCCTTGACTATTGTTTAAATTGGTTTGATGTTCCAAAACACTTAAGTGTGACAAACATGCAAAAAAACAGGAAATGAAGAAGGGGGCAGACACTTTTTCACACCACTGTATGCTTCTGAAAACCCACAAACCTCCATGGCATTCATTTTTCCATTTTACTGAAATTTAGGCTGATATGAATACAGGAAAAAATGAACATATAAGATTTCGTTATTTATGAAGAATCTCTCTGATTTTGTTGATTCACAGACAACACAAACACAAACTGTGGGGTTTATATTTTTATAAATATTCATTTTGAATTTTTTGCTATTGTTTGGAGTAAAGCATGACCTTGTCCTGTGTTTGCCTAACTAGGCCTGGGCAGAAAACAGAAGATCTGTCTGGCTATGGACCATAGATAGATAGATTTTTTTTGTATATTATGAGTGAGAAAGGAAAATAAACCAGGGTCTATTAATTAGCTCATGAATTATCGATCACAAGTTGTGAGCAAATGAGTCTGCGGCTTTCCTTGTTTTCACAGTCGCTTTCACCTCACCCTCATGGTGTCTGTTTTCAAAAAGCTAAGACGGTGTTGCAGAAATGCTCCACTAAGTAACCTTCACTAACTAACGGGTGGTTTTCATTGTTTTCCACATAGTTTTGGGTTCAAACCTTCTTTTTGTGAGGGGCAGCCTATCAGGAAAAATTTGCTTTAATTTAGAGTGGTCTAAGGGACTAAAACAGCTTCTTTCAGACAGAGGATGAACCGAGGGGCTACACCGAGAGATAAATGAGGACTAGTGTGAACTGTGGGAATCATGCAAAACTGCTGTAGTAGAGTCCAAGAATATAAATCTGGAGCTGCATAAAAGCATCATGGGTACACTATCAATTTTAAATATATATATATATATATATATATATAAATTCTAAAATATTTTAAACAGCTACATCTTATATGATTGCTTCACTTCACTTTGGTATGGCCGTAAAAGGACATCAAGTCTGGACAGAAATTCTTGGAAAAAAACTGAATCTCAATTCCACACATTCAGCTACTCATGGGCTTCAAACACAAACGCTGCTTACTAAAGCAGGGCTCCACTTACTAAAGGATACTATGAGGACGTGCTTGAGTGCTCCTCCACCTACACTGTCGTTTTTTTCCAACACGCTGCAGTGCACAAACACCCGAGTGGGAATTGAAAAGGAGTGGGTTGAGTCAAATGTCATTTGCAAAATATTACAAATCTTGGCTTGTGGTGTATGCATGCTGACATTTGGGCAAAGTCGGTAAGTCACTATTCTCTGAAATGCTTGTGTTTGCACAAAGTGAGGGATTTGTGGGGTGTAAAATGGAAGACGAAGTATCTGCAGCTGGCAGACTCGTCATAAGGTTACAAATACAGTCGAGGCTTGCCGTTGAGCTTTGTAAACTGTTCTAATTGCTCCCCTTTGGGCTTTACCTCTCAGTTCCTGATACAGCTCCCACTGATGTTGGAGGTGGAGGCGGCACAAAGTCTGAATTAGTGATAACATGGGAGGTAAGTCATCTGTCACATTTTACTGTTCTCTCCATTGCCACGTAATGGTTTTGCTTAATTGTGCAGAATTGAAAGGAGCAATTTTATGACCTCCATTAGAAGGAGACACCATTCATCTGGCTCAGCCCCCAAATGCCATTTATCCCTCCAAAAGCAGCAACGGGGACACTTTCTTTAGAAAGAGCTGTGCTCTTTAGCCACAATCACATATGAAAGGAAAAGATAAGGTAAAAGACATTTACGGAGGGTTCTAGGTGGTGACAGCTGACAAAGGGGTTGCGTGTATTCATGGTATCCCTTAGTCAAGGTACAGTGCAGAGACGGGCCTGTTTGTTTTTTTGTCTGTATGCGTTTTAATATCACTATAGTTTTGTGTTTTGCTCCCAGCCTGTGCCCGAGGAACTGCAGAATGGAGAAGGCTTCGGCTACATCATTGCCTTCAGGCCTGTGGGCACGGTCACCTGGACGCGAGCGGTTATCTCCACACCTGCGGCGCGTTATGTCTTCCGCAATGACACCATCCCACCCTTTTCGCCTTTTGACGTCAAAGTGGGGGCATACAACAACCGAGGCGAAGGGCCCTTCAGCTCCATCGCCACCGTCTACTCAGCAGAGGAAGGTAGGATACAGACTTCACAGCCCGGTGGCAGAGAGTGATGCTTAAATAAGCTATAATCTTTATCCTTATAACTATGACCTTGAATAGTAATCATGAAATGAGCTTTTTTTTTTCCTCCGGTGCTGTTATTTCCTTCCACTCTCAAGCTGGGAATGTCAACCTGATATTAGTTATCATGCTTGTAGATTACAGGAAATCCTAGCAGACTCTTACCACACTGCACTGTCAGGGAGGTATCCTGTTAATTGAATTTGCCGGGCAGATAGTCTTCCCTTATGTCAGTCACAGATCCCATTAAAAGAGAGCGGGGGAAATAGCTTTTCACTGAAACTACAGGTCTATTTTGTGCCTTACCTCTTATTGCTATTAGTGTGTGTGATGGTGTTGGATGAGTCTGTGGGATTCTCACCACATTTCTGCTCTATTTCTGCAGTCCCCAGTGTGGCTCCTAAGAGGGTTAGGGCTAGAAGTGTGTCTGCAGCACAAATTGAAGTGAGGTGGGAAGCTCTCCCTGCCATCCCTGAAAGAGTGCTTGGATATGAGGTATGACCCGCTGCAAAATCATTCTTTTTTCTTTTCTTTTTTTTTTCAAATAACATGATAATTGGGCTTTTCCCTGTGGCTTGTTTATCAGTTCCATCTGTTGGTTTTTCTTTAAATGAGTTTCTCTCTGTCCTTAACTTATGATATTCTACAATATCTTCCTATATATCTCAGAAGAGATTTTGTTTAAAGCATTACTATCACAAAGTGATCACAGTGCTTTGGTGCACACCGACAGCAAACCCATGAGAGGAAAATAAAAAATTCTTCATCATTTCAAGAAAGCAAAGAAGGCTTTGCTGTTTTTAGTCTCCCTCCTCCTGTGCTCTTTCAGTATCCGTCACCTCTGGCCCGTTTCACAAAGCCCTCCAGTTGCCATAGTGCTGGCCACATTGTCCCCCCAGAACAGAGCTCAATTCTCCAAATGTAGTTCTGAAGTGGATTCAGGGTGCTGAATCTCAATAGGCCACCAACAGTATGGAAACCAGGGACTACACATGCGAGGCACTCGACTTTTAAGTAGAAGTTGTTAGGGTTGTAAATGCAGTCGTAAACCTGCTTAAAAGAATATATTACTTTAAACTGATTACTGGTGTTTATCAAACATGGCTTTAATGGACAACAAATTGGAAATACAATAATTTATGGGCAATCAAAAAACAGGCATATCCCCCAGGACAGACTTCACATTTCAGCTTAATCACTTATTGACCTATCTCTTATGTCACTTAATACCAGACACATGAATATTAAAGATGACCCACAGCAAGCAGCAAATTAGTTTGTTTTATCAAATATCGCGTCACCTTCACCCCTTAAGTGTTGGCTAATAGCTCAAGGGAAGTTAACTGTGCATCTTGTTTTATACACCAAAGAATTGTGCTGTGCCACACAAAGCGGTACAAATGAAGTATATCTTGTAATATTTGCAAGATTTATGCATAACATCCTCATTTTAAGATCCAGTTTCCTTAGACAAAGGGAAGATTTGAGGTAGAAGTTTTGTTTCTGGGTCACTGATCATATGGCCCTCTAATGCCCTCTTTATATTACCATGCCAGCTGAGAGGATGTGCATCAGGAATTGAGACACAACTTGTGAAAAATTTATTATTCACCATCCCCACCTCCCTCCCTTTCTGTAATACAAACAGCATTTCAGATTTCATGATGGAATATGAATTTTAATAATGCAATGAAATGCACCACTTCAGTCTTTGCGCTTGTGATCTTGACATTTTTTTTTCTTCTCCTGCCAGGTCATGTACTGGGAAGATGACACCAAGCCTGACACTGTTGGCAAAGTGCGCTTATCTGGAAACTACACACTGGTTAATATCACAGGGCTGAAAGCAAATACGGCGTACTACCTGTCTGTGGCCGCTTTCAATACTGCTGGCCCTGGGCCACAGTCTGCGCCCATCAACAGCACCACAAAGAAACCACGTGAGTCCAGCCCCAGATGCACACTGAAAGCAACCCTTTGGATGGCACTGTATTTTCCTCAGCATGATAGGTGTAGAATTTGCTCAGCTTTGCCAGTTGTGCTGAGACTCCTTTTTCCGAACATGAGCAGTGCTGACTGTGTCACACCTGCAACAAATCCAGGAAGCTTTATTTAGACTGGCACATCAGCCATCTTTCTATGATCTTCACTTTCCCTCCACATCTCCAGCTGGTCTTGGAAAATGGGTGCCCTTCCCTGGCTCTGCCGGTGGTCTCTTCCTGTTAAAAGGGAGTCCCCACCACCCCCCCTTCACCAAGAGCTTGCTCATGGGGGATTGCCTGATCATTGGGATTCTATAGATAAAATTAAATTAATTATTAAATTGAAAACAAATCTCAGATTGAAAATTGAAAACAGCAACACAGAAAAAAATGTAACCTAAAAAAAGATGTCTCCACATCAGTGTACACACGAACCTTGAATATTTCCCAGTTCAGTCTTCAATACATTAGGTCATCAAATCTGACAATCCAGTAGATTTTCATTACGGATCACTTTCTGATAGATTGGTCAGTTTTGTGTTATTCCTTCTATCCTCATGCAACTCAAGTTGATTGCTAATCACTAGCATAGATTTGTAACTTTCTCACAGTACTCAAAGTTGGGTCCTGGGCACTGTATCATTAAAAAGTTCAGATAGATAGATAGATAGATAGATAGAGACCATTTATGCCAATAAAAGAAGCGTACTGTGTCTATTATTTTTGTCACTTTATCCTTGGGCCACTGATATGATTGTGATATTTCATGTCAGTGTGTCATGGCCTCACTCACTGCTTTTAGGATGGAAAGAACTGTTCCTGCTGCATAGCTCGGGTTATTACCCAGCCATCTAGCTGATGAGCATCAAGAAATATTTGAAATAGTGGCATTAAACTTAAAACCAGCTAAATCGGCCACGTTAAGATTGTGAGGTCCTTGCGTCCTTGTCAGGGTCCTTGTGTCTCATGTAAGGAATCCCTAGACCCCAAAGTGTGTGAGAACCTCTGGCTCAGGATTGCAGATACTTGAATAGGAATATTGGTAGCTACTCTTGGAAGGCCAGTAACTATCAATGTCAGTTATATATCCAAAGATTACTAAAACAGCAATGTAAATGACTTGGATTGCTAAAAGTGCAGTCAGGATCATGGGATAGAGCCTGCCAGTTTCCAGCAGCATTCTCCCCTTTGCTAGAGCTAGTTTGTCTGTAGCTAAATCAGTTACTGCCTTTGACATACAGTAGATACAGTTTGGCCTGTTAGTAGTGTTAGACACTCCCACACCAGCAGGTTTTCCCCTGTTATTATTAAGTGTTGTCTATAGTGCAGTGTATTTACATATCTCATTTAAAGAGAGCGTGGTCTTTGAAGACTAAATTCATTGGTTATTTAAGTGAAGCTTTTACATAAACCACAAATTTTCCACAAAGATGCAATGTTCTTTTTTTTTTTAAAGACAACCACCAGGAAGAGTTAACCACCATATGCTGTACATATTTGCTCCTGATTTCTTTTGTAGCTCCAGATCGGGCTCCGCTCAACATACAATGGACCATGATT
This sequence comes from Pterophyllum scalare, assembly GCA_024447675.2. Lineage (NCBI taxonomy): Eukaryota > Metazoa > Chordata > Actinopteri > Cichliformes > Cichlidae > Pterophyllum > Pterophyllum scalare. The sequence continues at coordinate 42,502 of JAMQGT020013915.1, forward strand.
GGCTCCACACTTACACTGCACTGGAACCCTGTAGTAGCCATGGAGACAGAGTCAAAGGTCACTGGGTATTTGGTAGGTCCCACTTGCAAAGCTCTGATTTATCTCCAGAAACAGTGATCATGGTTTTTGCATTAGCTAATTTTCCTGCATCACTCCCACTGGCCTCAGGTGCTGCTGAAGAGACACCGCTACAATGACGTCCTTACTGTCCTGACCAACAAAACCACTGCTGAGCTCAGCCTCTCAGCCAACGACAACTATCTCATTCAGATCAAGGCTGTGAGTGAGGGCGGCGAAGGTGTGGGAAGTGAACCAATCCACATCCATAAATTAAGTGAGTTTACTGCTTTCTCTTCCCATTCATGCTATTTTCTTTTTTTAAAAAAAAGTTTATATATTTTTTTTAACCACCGATAAATCTCATGTGAGGATTTCATAATTTAGAGAGAGCATTTAATTTTGCTTCATTGCATCCTTTTCCAACCAGGTGTAATAGACTTATTTAGAGTGCGAGAAAAGCGACCTTTTTAGAAATGCGTGCACGGTGTCATCCATCTCTGCCATTGGGTTATTATTCCTTGCTGACTGGCTGTGCAGCGCGGCAGCATATAAAGCAGTTCTGTGCTCCCATCCTGCTGCTGTGCAAAATTGTGAGGCGGCTCGGTTTGGCGCTCACCTCTTTGATATGATACCAATTTTATCTGCTCGGGATACTTAGATAACCTCTCCTGTTGAAAGCCACTAATAATGTAGATACAGGAAAATGTCACGCTTGGTTTTTGATTTATGATGACTTGTCAGAAATTTAGAAGGTAGCACAGCAGAGTGCAGGTTTTCTTCTTTTGAGTAGGGCGGTATTCCTGGTCCTTCACAACCTGCTCTGTGGGTTTTGGTTGCAGGTATGGGAGCGCGGGGCTCCAGAGCAAGTCGCCTCAGCCCGTCGTGCCACTCTGCAGTCCTCATCAGCACGTTGCTCTACTCCATCTGGTGATCTTTAATCACAGCCGATGGAGTGCTCTCCCTCCCTCCCCCTCCGACCCTTCAGTCAGCCTGTCCTATGTTAACCCTCCACTGGACTGGCACAAGGCCCGGGTTTCAGTGGCTGGACTGGGAAACACTGGAAAGGACCGAACTGCGCCAAACTCTTAAAGGGACCATGCCACTTCTTCTTTAAGGACCATCAGATAGAGATGTGATGATCTGCGTGCATGAAATCTTTTGGTATTTCTTCCAGTGTCATAAGTGCCACCGTGCTTTAGGTTTCATTTTAGAAGTTCTGATGTCTACATGACTTATCTTAGTATCTTTGGAGATACTAATGCCTTAAAACCAACTTTACATATATAGTCCATACCAAAGTAGGTGACAGAGGCTGCTTGTTTTACCCTATTAAAAAAAAGGAATTTATCATCTCAGCAAAATGAATATAATGATAGGTTGCATCCATACTTGATCATCTCAGAAGTCATTCTATTGCAATCAAATAAAACCACACTGATCCAGTGTTTGTGCAGCCTTCCCAGCACAAACATCCATCACAGGCTTAGCGGTTTTACAAGGGTTTGTCAAATGTATGAAAGATAAATAGCAAACTGATCAACTGTGTCCGAGTCCCACTTAAACTGTGCACTGAAATAAACTTAAGCCTGTTCAAGAGCCATAGGCTCCTAAGCTCCGCCCCCTCAGTACTCTGATAGATCGTGGCATTTTGCTCTCTGTCTCATACTCCTCTAAATAATAAATGTCTATCACAGTCCGCATTTTCAGTCTAGTAAAAGGGCCCTGATTCCAGAGAATAGAGACATTTGTTATTTCATTGTCAAGCAGATCCCACGTGTTCTGTTCCTCCTCTACATTTAGATGACCTGTATACTAGATCTGTTCATCATTTCACAGAACATACTATCTACACCCCAGCTGGCCCAGTGCACAGTGGACTATGGGATAACAGTGCCTTCAGTAGAAGTATATTCAATTTTTGTCTCTTTCTTTCCTCTTCAGATAGCTTAGAAGAAAGATTCATGTTGCAGCAGAGGCATTGTTTGCTTTTCTCTCCTGAAGAAATTAGTTACAAAGGACTGGAAGCTCAGCGTGTAGAAGAGCCCATTATTGGAAATGGTATGTTGATTAAATTTTCATTGAGACACTGGAGCACCTACGACAAAAGGAGGTTGGAAGCTTTAGGAAAGCCGCAGTGGATTGAGATATATGACGGAAATTTTGGTCTCAGTATTTATGGTCTGTGGTATAATAAATGTATGACTCCATCCGTAGCATAATTTATGGGCTATTAAGGCATCAGAATAATTGATATGAATACCGCGGTGAAAGAGCCCTGACTGGAAATGGAGTAAAAGGCATGGCTGTCATTTTACCCCCACCTCATTGCTGTCAGTTGGACACATACCAAGCTGAACATTAACAAAAGAACATTGCTGCTCTGCTGAGGGAGCTACTTTTCATGCCCTTTTATCACGTGGATGAGTCTGTCAAAAGTAACCCAAGTAAAAGCCGAGGTGTGATTGTTGGGGTCCTGACAATGTTCACGTAGAAGGATACAGTCAACCGAATTGCTACACATTACTGTGCCTTTGCCGAACATGGGGCTGTGTACGGTTATTAGCTAGAGGCTGTCATCGTCTGCATTTTGCACTCTTTACCCCAAAACCCCCCACCCCAAAGTCAAATGAAAGCACACGGAGTTGATGCAAGGTGACTGGATGTCCTCACTTAAATGTCTGAGCAGGTGTGCAGACCCCAGAGGCCTCGTAAAAAAAAAAAAAAAAAGTCAAAACGGCTGAGATAATCAGGCTGTCCTATCCGCTCCTTGACTGGTTTCATAAAGCTCTGTGCTCGTTGATTAGACTGCTGCAGACCAGTCAATGGGATATTGATTTTCCTGCCCCATTATTACAGCTGTCACAATTCAGCTGCTTGATTGACTGATAGCCGTGCTCTTATTGCGCTCGTTCTGTTGTGTTACAGTCAGTGATGTTTCAGATGTCCTCCACTACTTTTCTCCCTATCACAAAACTTCAAAGACATTCTTTTTTTTCTTGTTGTGTTTTGGTTTGACTAGAAATCTCACTGTATTCGCTCCGCTTGTAGTGTAGTTGTAGATTGTGACTTTGAATTGGAGCGGTGACCTGAAATTGATCAGCTGGTTTATTCTTTTGAGTCACACATCAAAAACAAACCCTGTTGTGCTCCTTCAGCAATATTACTGTATCTTTCTTTCCCAAGAGCATAAAAGCCCGGTCACACCAGCATTTAAAACGGTGAAATTTCAGTTCAAAAGCAGCTCAGGCTTGCTTTGATCAGTGCAGTCACTTTTCTTGCCCTAAGTTAAATATGGGTGAATGTTTTGTGGTGCTGATATTGCTTACAGCATGAGAATTCAAATAAGGGGAGCTAGCCTAGCTAATTTGCTGTGCTGCACTATCAACTTTTATTTAACTCCAGTATGTTCATGTGTATAATGCTCTACAAAAGATCTCTTTCTGTGAGTTTCAGTGGTGCAAATCCTCTCTCTTGCATAAACTGTGTGTACTTAATGTCCCATTATGACAGTGCTAATGATCTGGCAGTCTGCAATCTAGCTAGGTTTTTTTTTTTTTCTGGCTGGAGCGAAATTGGATGAGCTAGCTAAATACGTTTGTGATTGTGTCTGATTTGAAACATAAATGGCTTCAGCAGGCTTCTGTCTGCACACCGCAAGGCAAGGAATGGTTAGTAAAGCATGCAGAAAATAAAAGGTTAAAGAAATAAAAGGGTCTACATTTTGATGCATAAAGTTTGCATGTAGAGAGCATTAGTTATACTTTTGAAGTAGACCTTTTTTCTGGTAGATCTTCACTAGTCTGCCTCACTTTTCAGGCAGGTCTTTAATCATATATCATTTCCTCTGGATCCAATCTAGCACCAAACTTTTTTTTTTTGCCCCATTTGGTCAGCCATTACTGGGCTCAAGATAATAGTAGGAATAAATGACCCAGTACACAGAAAATAGAAAGATTTAAGAGAACTAGCTCTAGCGTGGTCCTAACTATACAGCGCGTCCAGTAATTCACAAGCTGGTCAGTCGAGCTTTGGTGTCTGTTTTATGAATTGTGACGTGAGTGTTGCTGTGCAGTTTTCTGGTGTGACCGGGCCTTGACTTATGTGTTTCCAAGTGGTGTTAATATTTCCATTAATATCCAAACAAGGTAACCTCATCGCCAGATTGCAGGCTAATAGGTTGTTCATTTATTTACAGTATGTAATTATGTGGCGGTTTCTCAGACTGACTTTTTTTTATTTACATAGATGTAGATGAGCCTAATGTGTAACCTCTGCTCATGTTCACATAAGAAAACAAAAGTATTGTTTCTGGCCTTGTGCTTTAAAAATACTACAAAGTACAATCTGAAGAAAGTGAAGAAAGGGATTGGAGTGGCTGAAGTGTACTGAACACAGAGCAACAACATATCTATTTATATCCACAAGGTCAGTTCAGTTAGATTGGTTTTTGTGATTGTTGTTGCTACAAGTGCACCTGGTCCAGTGTAAATAGCTTGCATATATTTCTTTTTTAAATATGGCCATCAAAGACAACCTTACTGCTTTTCTATAGTGTGTCCTCTGACCTTAATACTGGTGTATTAATCACTGATCTCTGTGAGATACTGACATGTAGAATTGCATTTTCATATTGAAAAGTAACTGTACTGTCTTGTATACTAAAAATTGTGCATGTTAATCATTGTTTGTGAATTTGTGTTGATTTTTTTTTCTAAAACTATAAGTTAATAAAAATGTTTATTCCAGCCATTGGTGTTTTCTCTTGCATTTACCCGCTAACATGCAAAGGAGCTTTCTTTATTTTGGAATCCAGAGCAAAGTCCTCGGGAGCTATAACAAAGCACAATATCAACTAAAAGGTCTGCATTATTAGCTGAGCTAATCTGAGTGTTATTGTTGTTTCAACTGTTCTCACCTAAATTTGAACAAAATCACCACAAACTAACACAAATAAATACTGGAGCCAGGATGTGTTATTCCTCCTAGGATGTTGCTCGGTGTCTGAATCTCTGGGAAAATTATGCGGTTGCAGTTGAAAGCATGTGCAGTGTAGCAGAATTTTGCAGCGTGCTGTAAACACCGCAAAAAAAAGAGGGTCAACAGGGGCCACTGTGCAAATATTTGCCCCGAAGCATCGCAGCAGGTTAATCTGGCTAGGTTAAATGATATGTAAGAAATCATTTTAACTGTGGAAAACGGATATTTTTCTATATCAAAACTAGGCCTCCCCAGAATCAGAACTGTGTCAGAATCGAAGGGGTCCACATATAATATCAGGCTGCCATATGGATTTGTTGGATTAATGAGCCAGGGAGCACACATGTTGCCGCTGGCTGTTCAAATCAGGCTCTTTTAGCTTAATTTTTTTTTTTTTTTTTGCTTCACTTTAAACAGCGTGTGAATACATAAATAAAAGCATTAAACTTACCTCATCTCTGCAGAACTTACCCATTTCAAATAGTTTGCCATACAGTATTTGTTGTTTCGAAAATATGGAGTCGTTTGCACCGATAGTTTGTATTTACATTTCTTTTAGGTCACTAAAACATTGATATTGCTGCTGTGCCTTTTGCTGGTAAACTTTACTGTGCAGCCCAACTCTGCACTAATTCTTATAGCCGTGTGGTAAACTTTTTCCTTCCAGCAAACATAGCGCACATTTGGATACCTGTTACACTGAAAGTCAGTTATATCTAGATGCTTTATAGTTGATTAAAGTAACTTAATCACTGCTGTCAACGTGCACTTCACAATGCCTGCAGCTGCTTTTGATGTTCTTATAGTCTCAGGTTGCTACCTTCCCACAACATCGGATCTACATCACACAGGTTGCTTAAGGGGAAAGGCTCAGCTGATAACAGCAACAGGCGATCAGTACAACTCAGTCTGAGCTTTAGCTCTTCCATCATCATTTCCATAACCAAGGCTGCACTTTCCCACAGGTCAAAGCTGTTATTATGAGCTGTAGTCACATTTTGAAGTTAATCGAAGAAGTGCACCTCTGTCGTCACACTCCTGTAAGCTGCTTCAGGAACTCTTCCATGGGTCAGTTCAGATGACCACATGGCTAATATAATCACATAGTCGAGGACTTGTTGAGATGAGTGAACGCTTGACTTGAAGTATCTGAGATCGTCAATTGCGTCTTCAAGACTTTGACTTTTAGAGGGCAGCCCTTATCAATGTTTAGCACCATATGGCAAATTTATCCTTATTAACAGTGTTTCAAATCATTTAGTGCCATACTAAACAGAAATTAGGAAAAATAATAGAAACTGTTGATTTCCCAAAAATTTCAGTCCTTAATGTGAGCAGTTCTAAGGAGAGTCCAACTCAGAGACTACATTTGCTCTAAAAGTAATCATCTGTTCTTACATTTAACAGTGATTAAAAATGATTAAAGGGAGATATGCATTAGGCATCTTTGTAGTTAGAAACTAAAATATTATCGGCCAGTTTTAATCCTGGGACCCTACATTTGTAGTACAGAAAGACCTATAGATGTATAGAAGCTGCTGCTGATAATTCACAGCGGGACTTTGAAAAATATCAAGTACAATGTGATGCATAATAAGATGTTTTTACCTAAATGGCAACATCACAGCAACACATGATCAAATTAAAAGAATCACCTTACATAATCCAAAGGAAAAAGAGGAGAGAGCTGCTACTTGTGGGATTCACACATCGCTGGCAAGCAGGTCTTTTTAGTCAGTGAGATCTAAACAGGATTACTTTATGCTACAGCAGTTTGTAGAACAAAGGAGTGTTTCAGAATATAATCACCCGATTCATCAAAGCCCAGCTTCGCACGGCCTTCTCTACTCTGCATTTTCTCCATCATTAGCCCGGCACCGGCACAGTATCTGTGAAGAATGCATGTTCCTACATTTGGGATTTGGACTCGTGATTTTTCTTCAGGAAAGTTTGTTTATTTGCTTTCACCTCCATGTTTGATTTTTACAATATTTCTGAGTAACTGCAACATATATAAATGACCACTAAAGTTTAGAGGAACAGTGTTCACGCTCTCATGGTTCCTTCTAATATTTCTTCCACTTTGAGAAAATTGAAACTATTGCACAAGTACAACCAGAGGGCTGTTTCAAAATTTATAAAAATTATTAAAGTAAAAGGATTTCCAAAAATTAAAGTTCACTTAACTTTTTCCCTACAATAGAAGCAGCAATAACTGCCCCACACTAGTATTATAAGTATAATCTACGCACTGTTAGTTTTTGCAGAGTACAATAATTCTAGCTGAGATGTTTATGAATAACTTAAGGTCACTTCATACTTTTAAATCTATCCTCCAATGCAGTGTGTGTGTGTCAGGATTTTATAATTAAAGTGCCCTGGTCTTTCACACAGAATCACTCATGTGTTATTCATGGCAAATGATTACAAAATTCAATATAAGTGTGCTTTCAAATGACAGAAAGACAGCAATTTTCAGTGGTATGTTATCTCTTCTTTCCCCCCAAAAATGCTTCACATTTCTGAAAATTAAAAGACTCCAACCTTCCTCCCACATAACCTCTGCTTTATTTCAAAAAATTGGAGATACTGATCGGTTAAAAAATATATATATAAAAGCAACCATGCTTTGACACAAGCTAAAAGACTCTCAAACTTCCTTTTCTGACAGGAAAAAAAGTTATGTTGTAAAATTAGATTTGTTTTGATAGATAGATAGATAGATAGATAGATAGATAGATAGATAGATAGATAGATAGATAGATAGATAGATAGATAGATAGATAGATAGATAGATAGATAGATATATCTATATATATATATATATATATATATATGAAGGGGGGGTATAACAGCTTCAGCTCTTCTGGGAAGGCTTTCCACAACATTTAGTTGACCATTCTTCCAGAAGTGCATTTATGAGACCAGACACTGATGTTGAACGAGAGGACGTGACTCAAAGTCTCCTCGCCAATTCATCCCAAAGGTGTTCTATGGGGATGGCCAGGAAGAGGCCATCCCCAAACTGTCCAAAATGTCCTGGAATGCTAAAGCATTAGGAGTTCCTTTCACTGGAACTAGTTTCACTGTTCTTGAGCCAATCTGAAGGCCACATGAAGTTTGGAGGTCTGTACAGATTGACAATGCGACCTCTGCCCCCTATGCACTTCGGCATCCGCTGACCCACTCTGTCATTTTACATGGCCTGCCACTTTGTGGCTGAGTTGCTGTCATTCCCAATCACTCCCACTTTGTTATAATACCACTAACAGTTGACTGTGGAATAGTTAGTAGTGAGGAAATTTCACGACTGGACTTGTAGCACAGCTGGCATTCTATCACTGTACCATACTGGAACTCACTGAGCTCCTGAGAGCGACCCATTCTTTCACAAATGTTTGTAGAAGCAGTCTGCATGTCTAGGTGCTTGGTTTATACACCTGTGGCCATGGAAGTGGCTGGAACATCTGAATTCAATGATTTGGTTGGGTGAGTGAATACTTTTGGCAATATAGTGGAGCTAGATAAACATTTTATCTGCTTTCTTGCTGGATGAAAAGATTTATTCAGCCAGGAGCATGCTGTGTTAGCTTTACATTAACAACCCATCTACTAAAGCTATTGTTGCGCCATGTGCCACATAATCAAGGATGTGAGTGGCACTGAGCATCTTGCTAATTAAACACAAGGAAATGTCATCTCAATCACACAGGCTTTCAGGGAAGCACTAACTTTCTATATATTTTCTTAATATATGAGCGCTCACTGCAATTAAAATCAGAAGTTTTAAGATTAAATGGCCATTAGCGTAAGAGATTCTATTCTTACAGATAAAGACTTCAGCCACAGTGAGTATTTATGGATTTCTTTTTTAGCACCAGCACTGCTTTGTCCCTGGTCATTATAGATGCTCCATCAGTGTTCACTAATTAGGAGGGCGCCTTTCTTTAGAGACGACAAGGGAAGGGACACAGGAGGGAGGTTTGGAAATTAATCACTGAGGTTTATTAATGAGGGGGTATCGGCCCTGTGTGGCCAGAGAACAATATGAAAAGGAGTGATCAGAGGCGAGCTCCATCCATCACTCTGGGAAGCCACCAGCAGAGTAAAGCTTTCCAAGCCAGTCTTTAATGTGAGCACAAGTGAAGAAAAGAAAATCATTAACTGAAATAGCATATTAGCTGGACCTGATTCAATATCAACATTTACTGTTGTTTTAATGAAAAATAGGTTATATATTTTTTTATGAATTTCTATTTTTAAAGCTTTTGATTTTCATCACTGCTTTCTGTTAATTTCTGGTGCTTGCTTTACCTCTACTAGCAAATACAGTAAAGATTCACTGATCGACAGGCTGGAGGCCGCAATGAGCCTCACATATGTCTGATTACAAGACCGTCATGGAGCTGCTGGGGCCAGCAGGCAGAGGACTTCCAACGCAGGACAAAGAAGGGAGAACTAAACTCAGACTTCAGCTTTATTAGCACAAAGGACATTAACAGAGCCGGTCGGGTACCAGCAGCACAAAATACTGAACTCACTTGAACTCAACTTAGACTTGAGCATGAACTAGAACATGAACATAAGGGCGCACAGCAGGGGAAGCCGACGACGAGGATGCAACAAGGACCAAGGGAAAACGCACATAATATACCCACGGAGGGATGATGAGGAAAGTGGAAACATCTGGGGAGAACAGGTGAACAGAATACACTAATCAGACAAAGCAAAATTAAACACAAAGCACACAGGACAAGGGACTGCCAAAATAAAACAGGAAGAGACCAAACATGACACAGTGCAGACTTGGCATATAGGGAGGCTGGCATAGAGAGGAAATCTAAACACACGACTAAAGAGAACACACAAAATAGGAGGACATGGGAATCTAAACATAACTAAACAATAACTGAGAACATGACTCATAACTAAAGTAAGACATCAAAATACAACCTGCAAATCCATAATTAAGGTAAGGCAAAAGCAAACTAAGAAACACAGCTAGAGAAATGAAACAACAACAGAGCTTCAGTTACAAAAAGCACTGGGCAAAAAGGACCTTGACAAAACCAGTCTGCAACACATGCACAGCAGCACACAAACCTAATCAGACTCAAATTGCTCTCACCCAGCTGAACATTGAGATTTAAAAAAAAAAACTAACACAGGTAATGACACTAAAGCTAAAGCTAGCCAGAGCTCAGAGCCAACCACAAACCAGAAGCCTCAGTGTGAACCTTGGTACGAGCAGTCAAAGGATCAAAGCAGTTACGAGGAAAATGATGGAGACGAGAGAGAAAGAGAAAAAGGGTGGATGTCTTCTTATCTGATGAATTTATAAATGTACTGGAAAATGATGTAAGTGCCTGACATTTGTTTCTGTTGCGCCCGTTTTTGTTTAGTAAGGTAAAACGAGGTAATGGTGGGTGCACAGAAACTCATTTTCAGTTAATTATTTAAACCTCTAGCAGTAGCAGAGCGCTTTATTTTGAAGTTGAAAAAGATCTTGCAACTAACTACAGTTTGAGAGAATTCTTAAAGTTTAATAATTTATTTTATTATGAAAACAATATTTTGCATTTAAGAAAAGTTGGTTTTTCCTTGTATATGCTATTGATTATAGTGCTTAGTGCAAAAATTATAACTGGCAAAAATCAGTATCAGCAAGTCACACTGCAAGAAAACTGCAATCAGTGCCCCTTTAAAAAAATACGTAAAATTAATTCCCAAGAACATAATGAACCGCTGAACATGTCAAGGTGCTCCCAAGTTTACTCCAAAAGCATACAAGGAATATGGAATATAATTTTTGATATAGCCAGGGTGACTGTGGCTCCACCAATCGGAAGTAAAGGGAGCAACCTATCCTTGGGAAAGATACCGAGTAGTCCCTGATACATCTATCTGAGTGTATGTGCACATGTTAGATGAGGCACTTTGGTATAGGGAAAATCACTTGTATGGGTGTGAGTGTGACTGGGTGAATGAGGCTTGTAGTAAAAAGTGCTTTGAGTGCTCAGAGTAGAAATATGCTATTTAAGTACCAGTCCATTTACCATTCATGAAGGTTGATTTTTCTACACTTAGTATAATATGACATTAAAATAAGTCCCATTTGTTGTTGGTTTCAGGATCGTGTAGTATTACATTTTATTTCATCCCAGTCGTATATGTGGGTCAATTGTAAATTAGCATTAGCTTTTTGGACAGTTTGGTCTTCTTCCTGAGATTTTGGAAATTTGAAATCCCAATGAATTACCTCAATGTGAAATTCAGAAATGATTTTGCAACAATGGAACCAATGTGACCACTTAAAAAAAATAAAGCCAACTTGGAATGAAAGAAAGATTACATAAACATTTTAAATCATGGATTGTATTTAAATTGATAAAAGTGGCTTAGTAGCAGATGACCAGTAGTGGAAAATGTTTTAAATAGGGGGAAAAAAGAAAAACTGGGACAGTCCCCTCTGGCGTTCCAGTGAGGTCACTCCACATGGGAGCGCTGACTCATAGTCGGCTTCAGCCAAACCACCTTAACTAGCTCCCAGATTTCACTCAGCTTCAGAGAATAAACTGTGAAAGAATAAGCATCCTTCCAGGAAGCAGCTAGTAAAACCTGGAGACAGTAACTGCGTTGAAGGTTTCTGTGGATGCAATCATAACCACCAGCAAGTCCTGAATGATGCTCACAGGACCAAGTAGGTCACTGGTTATTATCTTAGCAAGAAGGTTATACATCATTAATCTGGGGGTTCTGTAGCAAAAACTGTAACAAGTCTTTTCAATTTTATTTTTATGTTTTATATTTATGTTGTAGGGCCAGTCAACACTAGTAGCTCAGATTTTTGAGGATCAGGTAAGGCAAGCAGGTTTCTAACTGGAATGTTTCCATTTCAAATCCCTGATCAGCAGAAACAATCTTAGCAGGAAAAGTGGATGTTTTCCTTCTCCCCCAATGGCTACACTCATACTGCCCTTTACATAGATACTTAACCTCAATTTGCCCCTGTGATGCTGCCCTGTGGCCAACAGCAGAGGACTGTGACTATGCTGGGCAGCTCCCAGCTGTGAAAGCAGCCGAGTGAGTGGACACGTTGCCTCTCTCCATAGATAAGGTAGAACAAATTAGAAACAAGGTTAGCAGATGCTTCTGAATGCTAACCACGTTTTATTTTCAAAGGGTGACCTAGATCACCCGAGATGGGTTTTTATAAGCTGAAAATTTGACCAAGCAAGGACTTGGATTTTCAAAGGATTAAAAAGCAGTCCCTTAATTTTCTATAATGAATAGGAAAGGAATAGCAAAATCAAGAGAATTTGAAATCAGAAGCAGAAACTGACATTCAACCTGTACTTTAACGTCAGAGCATAATTTCACTTTTCATTAATTGGATCTGAGTGAAAAGTTTATTTGTGACCTGGAAACAGTAGTCAGCAATACACATCTCAACACATCATTCACTCAAGTGTTATTCTAAAATTTTCAGTTCATTTCAAGTAAAGTTGTACAACAACTTTATTAAAATGAACCGTGATAATGTTACACATCACGGTCTGTGGGTCTTAGAAGAAGTGACGCTGATGCATTCAGAAAAAAAGTTCATAAGCTTCAGTATTGTGGCATAACCTGACTCATTTTGTAAAATTAAAAAATTTGAAAAAATTCATGTTTTCGTGTCTTTTTCATGGAACACACTCAATCACCATTTATCGTGCAAACTGGAAAAGTAACTGAACACTTGAATTTAAATATTAGGTTTCTGAAACTGTCTTTAGCATCAACAGCCTCCATCAGATGCTTTCTGTAGCTACATAATGGACAATAGAAATAAATGTTGGGCAATTACAATTTCATCAATATTTTCAGATTTTCTTGCTTGAAGAGCTCTCTTCATATCATGCATCTTAGTTAAACTCTGAAAAATTCCAGTATATACATTGTGATAGGAAAGTCTTGAGCCACCCCTAATTTCTATATATCTAGGAAAATGGTAAAGAGGTGCAGCAATTTATTAAAATATGCAAATGTAAGCAATTAGTACAATCTAGTCCCAATTTTTTTCTTTAGCACAGTCTGAACTGTCTTAGGCAAGCTTTCTTGTCATTTTTTGTAAGTAGTGCAGAGGATGATAGTTCTACCCTTCGCTGCCTTTTTTTTTTTGTTTTCTTTGAAGATGATCCCACACTGCTTCAATAATGTTGAGGTCTGGGCCCTGGGAGGCCAGTCTGTGACTGAGAGTATTCTATTGTTTGTTTTTCTATCCAGGTATGCTTTTACTGCACTGGCAGTGTATTTGGGATCATTGTCATGCTGAAAAAATTAATTAAATTCAGTTTTATTTATATAGCGCCAAATCACAACAATAGTTGCCTCAAGACACTTTATATTGTAAGGTAAAGACCCAGAAATAATACAGAGGAAGAACTCACCAAATGACCCCCTATGAGCAAGCACTTGGCGACAGTGGGAAGGAAAATTTTCACTTTTAACAGGAAGAAACCTCCAGCAGCCCTAACTATACGCTTAATCAAAAAGGAAAGTTTTAAGCCTAGACTTACAAGTAGAGAGGGTATCTTTCTCCCGAATCCGGACTGGGAGCTGGTTCCACAGAATTGGGGCCTGAAATGTGGAGGCTCTGCCTCCCATTCTACTCTTAAGTATCCTAGGAACCACAAGAAAGCCTGCAGTGTAGGAGCAAAGTGTTCTGTTGGGGTGATATGGTATTATGAGTTCTTTAAGATAAGCTGGGGTTATTTATTTAAGACCTTGCAAGCAAGAAGAAGGATTTTAAATTCAATTCTGAATTTAACAGGGAGCCAATGAAGAGAAGCCAATATGGGAGGAATATCCTCTTTCTAGTCCCTGTCAGTTCTCTCACTGCTGTATTTCGGATCAACTCAGGGCGTTTTAGGGAGCTTTTAGGACAACTTGATAGTAATGAATTACAGTTGTCCAACCTAGGAATAATAAATATATGAACTAGTTTTTTAGTATCACTCTGAGACAGGATGCTTCTAATTTTAGAGATATTGTTCAAATGCAAGAAAGCAGTCCTACATATTTGTTTAATAGGTGCACTGAAGCCCATATCCTTGTCAAAAATGACCCAAGGTAATGCCATTCAGAGTTTGTACTTGTTATCATGTTTCTAAGGTTTGTGGGGCCGAGTACAATAACGTCAGTTTTATCTGAATTTAGAAGCAGGACATCAGAGGTCATCCAAGCCTTTATATCTTTAAGTCTTTCTTCCAGTTTAACTAATTGATTTGTGTCATCAAAATATCAGTAGTATTGAAAGTAGCGATACTTAAAGATTTGTCTGTGACATGAGTATGAATCATTTTTTCACTAATGGTTAATTGTATTTGTCTTTTTCAGCCTGGCTACTGTGCTGAGTGCTGAAAAGAAACTTGGAGTTGTATTTCTCTTATTATATTTCTCTTATTATTATTGTATTTCTCTTATTATATATATATATATATATATATATATATATATATATATATATATATATATATATTTCTAATTTTATATATATATATATATATATATATATATATTTCTAATTTTATATATATATATATATATATATATATTTCTAATTTTATATATATATATATATATATATATATATATATATATAAAGAGAGAGAGAGATAGCTAAATATACAGGCCGTCTCCATTTCCAGCGCCATGTGGACGCAGGTGGCAATATTTACAGTCTTTCGATCTGAGCCATTTGATTGGTTCACGACTGCCATGTGACTTTTCATATCGTCTGCTGCCTTCATGGCTTCTCATGCATGTAAGAGAAAAAAGAGAAAACAGCAGCAGTCACAAGTGGCGGCCAGGCATGGGGACCAGATGATTATGAAATGGTTCAAGCCCACGTCCGAGGTTGAAAGTAAGTAATCTAGGTAAACATGAACAATGTCAAGAATATAGTTCTAATGATCAGATGAGAGAGAGGTCGCCGGCCTCTGGAATGATCGTCTGTATGATTTGATGATGAATTTCATAGCCGACCGTGCTGTTCGTTCAGGGGCAAGTTTGACGATAAAATAATATGCACTAGCATAGCTGCTGTACATTTGAAGATTAACGTTCAAAATTATTTAAAATTAAACCATAACATTGTTGAGATGCATTGCATATAAGCAGTGTTGTCAGTACGTGTTACTCTAATCTGACTACTTTTTCTCGGTAACGAGTAATCTAACGCGTTACTATTTGCAGTCCAGTAATCAGATTAAAGTTATTTATCCAGGTTACTGTGCGTAACTTTTTTGTCATTTTTCTCAGTAAAAATATATACTTTTGCTTTTTTCTTGCGTCTCAGGGAGTGACGTCTGACCGATGCACAATTGCGTCCTGTTTTCATCATGAGGACAATAACAGCACACAGACAGGCAAACGTAAACAATGGAGGGAGGAGAGAGATCTGCGTTTATAGCTGAAGTACAGGCACTACTGTGAGTCTGTGTCAGCTAAAGATGACAACATCAAGGTTAGTTGTGCACTCTGTGCTGGCGACAAAGTGCTATCTAGCTTCAAGAACACTACATCAGGTTTGAAGAAACATCTGGAGTCCCAGCACAGTCACACTTACAGAGCGAGTCCCACCAGGTGGGCAGAGCTAGGCTAATGCAGGAGTGCTCCCCAGCACCCAAACAACAAAAGCTGGACTTCAGTACAAACCAGTAAGAAGAGAGCTGAAGAAGCTGGTCAGACAGTATGTAGTAGAGGAAATACTGCCCTTAAACACGGCTGACTCACCCTTGTTTCGTGGTTGTCATTTTTATGTTCAGACGGTGGGGGTGTTGCCGGTGTTGTGCCAAAAAGTGATCGTCTTGCCAAAAAACGATTGCCCGTATTTAAATGGCTGTATTTAAATGACTTGTTGACCTATAATCTGTGGAATGTGTCAAACATCTCTCTCATGAATTATATCAGGTCATTGTGAGTGAGAAACAGCATTTCTATCACAAGGTAGAAGCTGCACTCGGTTTTTGGAAAAGTTAATTATATATTCTTTTTTTTATGAAGGTAAAAACTGTCATTGACATTAAAAATGTCTTTTTAAACAGAAATCTGGCTCAGGAGGCTGCAGAAATCACAACAAATGTAACATCACAGTTCTATAAAGATATTTGAAGTGGTCAAAAAGCACTGGATTGATTATAATGTAGGTACAATAACACAGACTCCTAAAGATTGTTGAAAAACAGGTTATTTCTTCATGTTATATATAAGCCCTTCATAAACCATGCTGACTGCACTCTGTTTGCCAATATAAGCAAAGCCATTACACATAAAAGCACACAGAAACATCAGGATCACTTGATGGCAGACGATCACCGGCAGCTGTTGAAAGTAACTAATAAAGTAACTTGTAATCTAATTTAGTTACTTCTAAAAATTAAGTAATCAGTAAAGTAACTAAGTTACTTTTTAAAGGAGTGATCAGTAATGGACTAATTTTTCAAGGTAACTATACCATCACTGCATATAAGTAATGGTTTGTGAAGTTGTTCATTTATAGTAACTTTGATATATTTATGGGAATCTTTAAAAAGTAGTAAAATTTAGGGGATAGTACTCATAAAAGCGAAACAGATGGGAAAAGTGAAGAATCAATTTCAGGACAGAAAAATCCAATGTCCTAGGCGAAAGTGAACCCAGGGGAACCATGATTTGAGGCTTTCCGAGCAGCCACTGTATCCAGAGTTGTACGCAGAAAGGATGTAAAACTACTGACAAGATAATCAGCCTCTCTGGGAGTAGATTTTAGGCAACTATTCTGCATTGTATTGGCACATAGCATTGAAGAAGATAATGCTGGAATTATATCCTTAAACTTAGAGCATTTTCACACATCTACTTTAATGAAATTTATTCCCCACTGCTGTGTAATCCATTATTGTAAATTTAAATGTTATTAAGAAATGATCAGACAAAAGAGGGTTTTCATAGAATACTATTAAATGTTCATTTTCTATGCCATAAATCCAGAGTGTGATTAAAGTGGTGCGTGGACTCGTTTACATTTTGAAATAAGCCAGTTAAATCTAATAATAGATTAAATGCTGTGTTGAGGTGGATGACAAAAAAAAAACAAACGAAACTGGTTTCTGGGTTTTCCAATTAGGGTGTACAAGGCTTAGAGTCAGGTTTTCAAGTGAATTAAAAATCTGTCTGAGTCTTTGGTTGATTAATAAGCTGGAGTGGAAGATTGCTGTTATTCCTCCTCCTTGGCCTGTGCATCGAGGATTCTGACAGTACGACTCCATCCATGCATCCAGCCATCCATCCATCCATCCATCCATGCATCCATCCATTGTCTTCCGCTTATCCTTTTCAGTGTTGTGGGGGGGCTGGAGCCTGGCCCAGCTATCCAGTATGACTCAGGGGTGTTTGTTCATTTAGCAGATTCATCCTATTGTGGCCAGGTCTCCATGAGCAATGTTGTAGTCAAGACCACCTAACCCGAGACAAGTGTATTGAGACCAAGACAAGACCAAGACTTTTAGCATCCAAGACCGAGTTAAGACCAAGACCGAGGGAGGGCGAGACCGAGACGAGACCAAGACGAGACCAAGACCAGTGCCTGATGCTACTTGACACAATAAAATGTGAAACATGATCAAAATCACTTCTCAAATTGATCTTAAAGATCCACATTCCCATAAAATCACCTAGATATTAAACACTCACAGCTCAAATAAATATAACCATCTTTGGGTGACTTCCATCATTTATTACAGAATGTAAAACAATTATTCATAGTTGATCACAACAGTCTTTACTTTTCTCTGCCTTTCATAAACAATACATAAAGTTATGATGTTTTTAAACCAACATCAATCTTTTTTATCCAGGTAGAGTGTTCAGAAAGTATAATACAAAAATTTAATTAAAAATATCCCTTCATTCACTAATTTTCTAGATTTTTTTCTTAAATAAATAAGCTGTACAAAAAAAAGGAATTTGCTTTGAATGTTTTATAGCAAATTCCTTTTTTCCCATGTAAAATATGTTATGTGTCATGTGACGGTATAACAAAACACTTTGGGGAGGGGAGGAGCAAAGTGTGCCTGCTCTGTGTTGTGACAGCAGCGGCACTTAGACGGTCAGCTTCGCATCTTTGATGAAACCGCAGCACTGCATACAGGAGAGAAACTGAAGCTAAAGTATCGATCTCATTACACTGGTATTGATCAATACCAATACCAACGTTGGAATTGATATTATCGATATTTGGATCGATCTGCCCACCAGTAGCTCAATGTACTAATGGCGGAGAAACAACTTACTTACTTATCTGCCGTCATCAGTGGCCATGGTAGCTACACGGTTCTAGCAAGAAATATTTTTCAGCCCAGCACTAACGCTAATGCTAATTAGTAAGCTAATGCTAGCTGCTAAATGCCGCTCCCGCTTGCTAATTGAGTAATGGGACCTATGATGTAACTGGAAAGCACCTCTGAAGCCTAGGCAGTAATCAGTTTTTGTGAATGTTTAGTTACATTTCTCAAGGTGCATGTCAGGTTAGGTTCAGAGAGGATTTTCGGTTATGTACATAGGACCAAATCAGAACTCTAAATCAGGCCTTATTAGATCAAGAGTTATAATTTTTGCATAAAATCCAAAAGAGTTACACTCATATATCATGCATTTAATGTGTCTCAGAGTGCCGTAAAAAGCATCCACAACTAAAACATAATCCAGATTTTTTTATCAATCAGCTGCTAAAAGCATTTCCTAAGTTAGAATATCAGTCACCATGTTGTGAGCGTAAACTATCACATTTTTAATGCAACAACAGGAAGTGACATCTTGCTGGGAACTGTAGTTTTTTATTCTTGAAGGCCCTTCATAGCTCCACTGGTAAAAACTAATATTTGACTATGGTTTTCTAAATAGAGCTGCTATCAATTATGTTAGTAATCAAGTAATTGGATAAGAAATAATTTTTCATTTTAACAATTCATCAGCATATTTTAACTTCCAGACTGCAGATGTTTCTCTGTGTGAAACAAACAGCGGTGGATGGAGCAGCTACAAAGTTCTGTTTTCTTCATGTTGCTGATCAGGTGGTTGATGAAGGACCTCCAGCTGTTTCCAGTAAAGGTTTTAAGGTAGTTACAGGAGCAAGAGCTCCTTTCGCTCCACCTGAGCTCACCACCTCGGTAATGGCTCTGCCACTTTGCGCTTGCTGCCGTGTGCAGACAGACTGCACATAAAACAGCTGCTGTTGTGTTTTTGTTGAAAAACTGGGGGCTGCATGAGTTTAATGCTGTAATGCTTTTTATTCACTAGCATTCTCCAAATAAAAATTGCATTAAATTTTCAGTTTGTGTATCGAAATACATGAAGGTTGGTATTTACCTTTCATGCTGGGATTTTTTTGTTAAATAGGAAGCCTGAAATTTTCCTTTGATCTTCATTTTTCCTCTTACTTCTCCTGGCGTTCATGCCGGTTTTCATTTCAATTTCTGTAGCCCGCGAAATCAAGCGCACACACGACCATAGTGAGATCAAACGTGCACATTGTGAATTAAACTGCCTGTGCTCTGTGGTAGATTGCAAACTGCAGTGAAATGATACAGGCGCAAGCGACGATAATAGCAGCGACCTAGCTGGGGCGGAGTCTGGGAGAAGGCAGAGGAGCGCAATCTTTGTTGGATCTCAATCAGTACGTTTTGGATCCAATAAAAGCAAAGATGTTAACAAATAAACCGGACAATATTCTGGCAGTTCAGTGACATTTCCACAGCTGTGGTCTTGACTGGTCTTGGAATAAAATCCCGAGTCCTCAATGTCCAAGTCCATGACAAGACTGAGTACAAATGCAGTCGAGTCCATGACATCAAAAAGCGAGACCAAGACTGATCTCCAGTGCTACAACACAATCTGTGACACAGAATAAATCAATAAGTTGATCAGTTATTAAATAATTTACTAACAGGGGCTTAGAAGAGAGACACATAATGTTTAATAGTCCACATTTAAAAGTTTTCCTCTGTGGTGCAGTTCCAGTGAAGCCATTCCAATCAAATGCTTTCTAGATGGTACTGAATGGTGGATCAAAACCTGTTGGAACTTTTCTATGTTCACAATTCCATCAATTTTGACAAGATTCCCAACAACGCTGTCTGAAACGTAGTCCCAAACCATGACAGAACCTGTTTTACAGATGGCTGCAGGCACTCGCTACTGTACCCCTCTTCCGACCATTTCCATACAAATTGACAACAATTTGAGCAAAAAATTTTACATTTCTATTCATCAGGAGTTGAATCTACAGATGGGGTGTCCAAAACCTGTTGACACTGCTTTTCATTCCAGTTCTTGTGTAATTTGACACACCTCAGACTTGTTACCCTGTTACCCTGCCTTAAGAATGTCTTCTTGACAACAGACCTTCTGTTGAGACAATTTCTGCCAGGTGCAGAAGGGCCAGATGTATCTCTCAGGTCCTGTGTCATGTTTTTGCTGGATTCTTGGCATATTTCATGACTTTCAGACACTGTTCATCTGCTGTGTATATAGTTTTTTTAGGCCTGCAATTTCTTTTATCTTCCACTTGTCAAGTTTCCCAGATTTTTCAAAGGCACACTGTGGACCAGACAGATGCCAAGTTTGTAGCCAGTAACTCTTTGGCAATCACCCTGTTGGTATAAAAATTCAATTTTATCAAACTTTGTTAACTTTTGGCGCAAGAAATTTCTTTTTTTTAGTAGATTCAGCTAAAGAAATGGGAACAAATATGATGTGTTTTTGTAACAGGCTGCTAGTAACAAAACGCCTAAAGATAATCAGTTCTTTGTTAAGGTATGTGTAGACACAAGACGATGTTTACATTTTTAACTCTTCTATTCCTAATTTTGATCAGTCTTGTTTATCCAGCCATTACCAAGTTCAGATTATGGAGTGCAGCCCTGAAGTACTCCTGTGTTTCACCCCCAGCCCCCCATCCACCCAGCTCCTGAGGTAGCAAAGCAGCTCTAACCATGATGGTCTCACCACCATTCTTCACAATGGGATTTTCTTTTTTTTTTAGTTGCTGTCTGTCTGTGTTAATGAACTCAGTCTGTTCTGTGGAACATCCAGGTGTTCTTTTTTTTTTTTGGAGAACTGTGGTCTTATTTGTTGTTTCTTTGCATTAACACATCAGTGTTTTTCTTACATTCTGGAAATATAACCAAAATTTAGTTGCAGAGTTTTATGCAGGTGTTTTATTACCCTTGGGGTTTTTTCATCTCTTTTAGATTGCAGTGGTCTTTTTGTATGTTTTCTGCAGGACACCCACTCCTAGGGCAAACAGCAGCAGTTCTGAGTTTGGTCAACTTGCTTACTTTCCATCTAAAAACCAAATTGAGAGAATCGATAAATACCCAGATATTCAGAAGTGATTTTGTAGGCCTTTCCAGCTACATCCATCTCTAAAGTTCTTCTTTTCAAGGCCCTATCAACATTGTTGTGATTGACGCATGGTTCACCTTAATCAATATCTTTAAGAAAAGCTGACTTTAACATTAACCAGCCTTTGTATACCTTTATAGAGGGCACCTCTACAAACCACACTTGCAGTCTCAAAAAAATGTGAAAAGATTCATGCTGAAATCTATAATAATGCGAACTGGATAATGTGTTAGTAATGAAAAGATGCCACATGATTTGATGGAAATGAAAATTATGACCCTACAGAGGGCTAAATTCAAAGACGCCTCAAAAATCAAAGTGAAAAAATGATGCAGCAGGCTAGTCCATTTTGCTGAAATTTCATTGCAGCAACTCAAAATGGTACTCAGTAGTTTGTGTGGCCCCACGTACTTGTAGTCATGCATTTTATTGTTGGGGTATGCTCCTAATGAGATGGATAGGGGGGATCTGGGGGGCTCTACTCCCAGATACTGGGATCACTGAGCTCCTTGACAGTCTGAGGTGCAACCTGTAGAGGTCTGGGCATCCCTCCATGGATATACCTCCCCAGACCATCACTGACCCACCACCAAACTGGTCATGCTGAATGATGTTATAGGCAACATAATGTTCTCCACAGCTTCTCCAGATCCTTTCATATCTCTCACATGTGCTCAGGGTGAACCTGCTCTCATCTGTGAAAAGCACAGGGTGCCAGTGGAGGAACTGCCATTTCTGCTATTTTATTGCAAATGCCAGTCCACAGTGTTGTTGGGCCCTCAGGCGACCCTCATGAAGTTTGTTTCTGAGACATTCACACCAGTGGCCTGCTGGAGGTCATTTTGTAGCTCTGGCAGTGCTCATCCTGTTCCTCCTTGCTCAAAGGAGCAGATACCGGTCCTGCTGATGGGTTAAGGGCCTTCTACAGCTCTCCTAGAGTAACCGTCTCCTGGAATCTCCTCCATGCTCTTGAGACTGTGCTGGGAGACACAACAAAGCTTCTGGCAATGGCACATATTGAATCTAGCCAAATTCAAAACTAGTGAAAAAACAGTCAGAAAAGGTGAGGAGGGAAAAACCATGACTACTGGACTTCACCTGTAAAACCACTCCTCTTTTGGGGAGTTGTCTCAGTGTTGCCCCTGTAGTGCACCTGTTGTTAATTTCATTAACACCAACGTAGCTGAAACTGATTAACAGCCCCCTCTGCTACATAACGGAGCAGATCAATATCCCAGAAGTTTAACTGACTGAACTCTGATTAAAAAGTGTTCCTTTATTTATTTATTTTTTGCACACACACACACACACACACACGCACACAGACAATACCAGTCAAAAGTCTGGACACTTAGGTGTGTCCAAACTTTTGACTGGTATTCTGTTTTCCTAATCAAATTGTGTTTTTAATTATTTAGATGAAGATCAGCAACAGTGTGTTAGAAATACTGGACATCCTAAAAGATTCACAAATCTTTATTTCTTTTTAGACCAGACTTGACTCAAAAAATGAAAACAGTAATAAATAGATTGCAACTGAAAGAGTATCATGTATTACTGCACTCATCAGTGTGAGACATCATCCAAACTGTGGTCTTACAGGCCAAGAAATTCAACCAGATCACTTTCCCGTCTCTTCTTTTAGAGCTTTTGCAGCTCAATAACAGCTTCATACTGCTCGCACACCCACAAGAGATCCTTGTCATGGAAATGTAAACAGTCCTTGTCCTGTCTTTGTTCAAAACTGTTCTCACATCACGAGTTGTCTGCAATTACCTGCTTCAACCTCAGCGAACATCTCTTCATCTCTTGTCTCCTCCGCGTCTGTTTGAATGGCGTCATTGTCCTTTCTCACTGTGATGGTGTCAAGTCTTTCCTTTCATGTGCAGTCTGTTGAATTTTCAGGTTTTCTTAAAGGAAGCTGGTTTGTAACAAATACATATTTGTTTTATGTTGTTAATATGCATTATTTCTTAGTTTGTTATATTGGCTTTCCATGGCAGAAGCAGCCATGATTTTATTATAGCTGCTTCTGCCTGTTTTATATTTGCTGTCTGTGCATGAAGAGTTCTCTAACTAAAACTAATTACACAAATAATATTCAGGATATGCACTGGAATCGTCTTTTTTTGCATGTGTTCCATCAGGGTGGATCAGTCATTCTAATCAGTATCTACCTGAGAAAACTTATAATTAATCAGCCATAGTTGCTGTAAGTGTTCAGCCTGGATTCATTATCAGCCTGCAGTGGATGAACGGAGGCAGCTGTCATTATTGACTCTTCAAACAGCTTAGTTCAACATGATATTTAATGTGTAACAAGCAGCCATATGCTTGGATTCTCTCAGATTATATGTTATATGTCACCAGGAGATAAAGTCTGGATGTTGTTTTGCTCTTCTGTGGGAAACGTACGTCTTTTGAACAGTAAATGTAAGTTAAAGCAAATGTGCTTGTCTGAAAAAGAAAAGTTTGAACTACAGTAGTGGATATTTATAAAATATAAACCCACAGTTTTTCTTTCTGAACTCGCTTAATGACATTTTAGTGAATCTTTTTTCATTATCATTTCCATTGCCAGGTTTATTGCAGAGCATTGCATGGCAGCAAATTATTACCAGTGTGCATACCGTGGTGATCAAGACAGTGATAGATGATTGTTTTCATGCTTTCTAAATTTTTTCTATAGCATGAAGAATTTTCTTCTGAAACAACTTTTTAAAAAAAAGTATAATGCCAAAGTTCAAATAATAAACCTTAATGATACCTCCTCCTCTGGATCCATGCAATAACTTACTGAAACTAAATTACAAATAGACTTGATGCACACAAGACTGACTTTTTTTCAGTACATTTAGTGACATGAGTGGAGTTTCCAAAGTGAACACTTTGAAACAATAAACCATGTTAGTATATTTGTTTCTTTCTCTGCTCATAGAGCCTCTTAACATTCATCAATGCAGAAGCAGAAAAGATGTAATTGTATACAAATGTATCTTTTCTCCTTTCCACTTGAATATAATACCCACACAGCCTATGAAACTAACCCTAGCTTTTTACCTTCATTTTTAGCCAAGGATGTGTTGGAATTCAGCAGCACCTCTGCACAATTTTGAGCACAAATAGTTTTAAGCAACTTTTCACTTTCATCATTTGTGTCCTAAAGGGATTACGGGTGTTTTGGGGTTTTTTTGAAGAAAACTTGCAGAACCACATCCTCGAGGTTTGGCTCCATTTTTTTTTTGCAGGTGATAACAACACTAACACCTCATCTAGAATTATAAATTAGGCATGTGGCAGTCTTTGTCTGCTGTTCAGCACTTAGAAATGTATAATTAGCCTAAAAGCTTTGATCAACTTTTTTGATTTTTCTGCCTACTTACTGCTGGAAATGTACTGTAGCTCTTTTAACATTACAGGAAAATAAGCACAGTCTCCCAGCATGGTCTCAAGAGCGTGAAGGAGATTCTAGGAGACAGACAGTTACTCTATGAGAGCTGGACAGGGCCATAGACGGTCCTTAACCCATCAGCAAGACCGGTATCTGCTCCTTTTTGCCAGAGCTACAAAATGACCTCCAGCAGGTCACTGGTGTGAATGTCTCTGACCAAAGAATGAGAAACAGACTTTATGCGGGTGGCCTGAGGGCCCGACGTCCTCTAGTGGGCCCTGTGCTCATTGCCCAACACTGTGGAGTTTGATTGCCATTTGCCATAAAATACCAGAATTGGCAGGTTCACCACTGGCATCCTGTGCTTTTCACAGATGAGAGCAGGTTCACCCTGAGCATGTGACGGACATGAAAACCATGGATCCATTGTGAGACCCTACACTGGTGCAGTGGGTCCTAGGTTCCTCCTGGTGCACAACAATGTCCAGCCTTATGTGGCAAGAGTATGCAGGCAGTTCTTGGAGGATGAAGGAGTTGATACCATTGACTGGCCCCCACACTCACCTGACCTAAATCCAATAGAATACTTCTGAGACATTATGTTTCAGTCCATCCGATGCCACCAGGTTGCAGCTCAGACTGTCCAGGAGCTTGGTGATGGCGTGGTCCACATCTGGGAGGAGAGCCCCCTGGACACCATCCGTCATCCCATTAGCAGCATGCTCCAGCATTGTCAGGTATGCACAGAAGCATGTGGGGGCCATAAAAACTACTGAGTACCATGTTGAGTTGCTGCAATGAAATTTTAGCACAATGGACTAACCTGCTGCATCATGTCTTTGAATTCAGCCCTCTGTAGGTTGATCATTTTCATTTCCATCCAACACATGTACTGTATAGTGTTGGATGGAATGTGTATAACTTTTTTTTCAGATAAAGTAAAGCTAAAGTAATACATGTTCATCCATGTAAAAGTTGATTTCAGAAGTCTGAAATTACTCGTAACTTTGTTTGTTTGTTTTAATAATTAGCAAAGAGGAATGTGGGGTGCAGCAGTACAGGTAATACTTTTTGTTTCAGTAACACCTCTTGGATGGACCCCTTACATCCCTCACTGGTTACCCAGGTCCTAAATATTATGGCCCCCCAAAACTGTCTTGTTTGTGGTGGCTCAGTATTAAGAATAGGTTGTCTGCTAATCACAAGGTCATTGGTTTGATTCCCATTACCTGCATTTCTATGCTGATGTGTTCTCGGGCAAGATACTGAACCACAGATACCCTTGATGCACCCATCTGTATATGCAAATGTGCATGAATTTTTAAAATCTGTCTGTAGATGCAGCTTTCAGAAGTGCTATGACTAGGTGAGAATTTAAAAAAGGGGGTGTGTACAGTGGGGGAAATAATTATTTGATCCCCTGCTGAATTTGTAAGTTTGCTCACTTAAAAAGATTTTTTTAAATTACTGGCTCCAGAAGGACAAACGTTTCAGTGCCTGTATCCACCTTTACAGCCACATAAAAAAAAAACAACAACAAACAAACAAACCAGGCAACATAAAGAAGCAAAACAAAAACTAAGGTGCTAAAAGACCCTAAATATGAGCTGTATCTATGTAGATCTCACAGTCACGAGTCAAGAATTTATGTACTCAGTGGATATCAGCACAGCTATAATATTCATGCATGCTGCAGGACTGAGAGAGAATGGCAATAACCGACAGCTGAAATGATCATGTGTACATGATTAGATTAACAATGCCGTTCTTCTTCTGTCACGATCTGTTATCACTACTAACATTTTACAGAGCAGTCTTCACGTGGTCTTACATTGCTGAGGAGATGCAGCGAACTAGCAGATAACAGCGGGTACGTGCTAGTTTGTACCACCATTAAATGCCTCACCATTTATACAAGACGTTTAGAAAATAATAATATTAATAATAATTGAGATGACTCCTTAAAAAAAGAAATGTGACTGTAGTTTGTGTCTTTCATATATTCTGATACTTAATGACCTTAATTACAAATCGTAGAAAAACTAAATAAACTGAATCCTCAGCATCAGTATTCTTTGGTATGTATTCATTTGCAGGGCAGTTATCATCAAACCCCTCCCAAATCTCAATAAATAATCTAATAAAACCTGCATCTCCATCATGTCAGTGTGACAATAAGTCAAACAGACACTCTTGTGTATCAACGTGTCTGGATTCAGGCATTGGAACATTGAGACTGCAATAGCACTGTGAAGTCAAGTTTGACATCACAACATTTCTCTCTATGATAAAGTAACTGATATCCTTATTGAAACAACAGAAATGCATCTCTTTATACTCATTTTACATACAAATAAAAGAAAAATAGTTAAGGGAAAAATGAGTCCCTAATGACTCATATTCACTACTGATGGATCAACTTGACAAATATGCAGGAATATGAATTATGAGCCAGCACAACATGTGCTCATGCGTGTTCATGAATTTATATGCAGCACATACAGTAGCACCACGAGCTGCATGCATCATAGGAAGCCCTTTGCACAGTTTGTTGCTGTATAACTTATCTGGATGTCAGCGTTCAGAAATGCGCATGGAGAATTTGAAAAGGCATTTAATTGAGCAGCTAGCATAAAAGCAGATCTAAGCGGATGACACTTGTTAATATGTCGGTTTTCTTTCTGCACTGTCATTTGTTCTCTTGCACACAAGCCCAGAGCAAATTAAATATGCATTTGAATTATTTGAATTATACATTTGTATCTGCAGCACGCTAAATCAATGGATGGATGAAAGGGGGGGGGTAACCATTCCTAAAGTGCTGTTATGTTAAATCACCTTCAGTCACTTTTAGATACTCTTGAATGATCACATGTCCAATAATAAACATCGTCCAGGGAAATTCCCATGTCTTAGCTCAATAATCTCATTTTAGGTCATTGGATCTCAATCTCCAGTGTCTCATGGTTTTGCCCCGAACTTGTAGTGTTGTTAAAGATAATTTCTTCACCCTCTTTCTGGCATTCATATTGCTCTCCAGCTTGCCAAAGACTGAGGTGTCAATCATGGAGCCTAGTGGTATAAATGAGGTCTGACACTGGGCATCAGAAATGCCTGAGCTCAGTGTAGCTCATGCACACGTCTTCATTACAGCTTAATTAAGACACTCAAACACAGATGTGGATTTTGCATGCTGATGCCGTGGAAATGCTGAGTTAAATATACTCAGAGGAATTATTTTGCTGTGAAAGGACATGGTGGCTTTGCCGCCTTTGTATCCATCTGCCAAGACGTGTATATCAGAACAAATAGCAGGCTGCTGCAGCTGATAATTGTTGCGAGATTCAGCTTCACCAGGTCTGATGAACTCTCACGTCTCTCTAGGCTGTGGCAAAAGGACATTGCAGTGTGATGTTGCGTATCATTACACTAATTTAATCCCCCAACCACCCCTTAGAGTTTAATTTTGATAGAGCTGAAATATAATTTACGCAAAAAAAAAAAAGCAGCAGAGAAGTTATTATATGTGTCCTGCACATCTAATGCATCTTAAATAAGCCATGAACCGAAAAGATATGTCTTAATTTTCTTTTGTACAGCATGAGAATTCATGCGCAGGCACATACTGAGCCTCTGTGGAAAGCAACACACCAATTATTGGTGCCAATATCATGCGATGGGGAGGCAAGGGTGAGTCGATCATAGCTAATCTAGTTCATTGCAAAGGGGCTCCTCTGTGGGGCTTCCTTGATCAGATGCAAGTGGTTCATGGCAGGACCTGGATTTAGTGGGGCCTGTCGGGGCAGGAGAATGTGAATTACGGCTCAATGTTCCTCGACAGTGCTGAGCCGGTGGCTTCATCTGTTCTGACAGGCTCTTGACTGTGTGTGATGATGAGAGACAGCTCCGGGTTGGTGCTCGGCACCGGCTCTTCAGCTGACAATGTGAATTATGGAGACACAAAGGAGCAAGAGCATGCATCAGCAGACCCCCACTCCTATTAATCCTTCCCCCAAAGGTTCCACTGCAGAGACCCCAGACATGCCTTCTCGTTCCATTCACACACAGTCGACACAAGCACATTTTAAATTTCCCTCCCACCTATGCATGTTTTTTCAGTAGATTTTTTTCTGTTTATGTTTATCGCATTTGTAGCAGAAATTTGAAAGTACATTTTAAAATCATAGACTATATATAAAAGATGGATGGCATGACTGTGACATGGTTGCTGCTGAAGCCTCAGAATGAGTATTTTGCCATTGGCATCTTGTAGTTCTGAAACCAGATGTGACAAGAAGAAATGGATCTGACTGAGAAACCCAGTAACACTGCACACTCCTGCATATCCTGCTTAATGGGCCTTTTTGACTATCAGGGGACCATCTTTATAGAATTGCCATCACGTTGTGTTCAATAAGACTAATGCTAGTGACTAAAAACAAACTGTTTTCTCAGGTCACAAGTCAACAAAGCTGAGGGCCATTATCCCACAGATTTTTATATATAGTTCTGTGCACAAGTCTTCTTGTTGTGAAAAACACAATTTAGCAAAGAGTAAATTTTAAATGACATATTTAGGTACTTTGTTACCAGCTGCAAAAACACATAATTTGTTTCTATTTCTATAGTTGAATCTGTGAAAAATGCCAAAGAACACAATTTGAAAGGCATAAAATAGTGTTTTTGCACCAACAAGGTGATTCCCAAAGAGCTATCAGCCAAAAAAAAAAACATATCTCAGCATGGTGTGCATTATGTCCTTAAAAAATCTGAGGAAACTGGACAAGTGGAGGACAAAAGGAGAAGGCAGGGTACACCCAGTACCGGTCACCAGCCTGTCGCAGGGCCAACACAGAGAGACAGACAACCATTCACACTCATGGGTTTAGAATCACCAATTAACCTAACCCCAGTAGCTGTATGTCTTTGGGAGGAAACCTGAGTACCTAAAGAAAACCCACACAGAACACGCTACGCACAGAAAGACCACGGCCAAGGTGGAATCGAATCTAGGACCTTATTGCTGTGAGGCAGCAGTGCTGACCACCATGCCACCGTGTTGTCCAAAAAAAGAGGTGTTAGGCCTAAAAAAACAAAAACTATACTGTAGCTGAACAGCGTTTGAAAGTCATGTCCCTGAAAAACCTGAGAAATGAATCATCAGTTCAGACGGTTAAAGGCTGTGTTGAAGAATAAAGGTGATCATTCCAAATATTGACTTTCAAGCTCATCAGAATTGTGCGAACTCTGTTTAGTATAATCGTAGCAAAGATATAAATATATATATGTACTTTTACACAGTACTGTAAGCAGAGTAGTCATGTCCTGCCGGCCAGTAACAGTAGTTTTACACCCAGAAGTTATGTCCATTTTTTAAACAGATCCCTTTATGGTGCTCCATTATAGTTTCTGTACTTTACATAGGTAAGGGATTGGGTTTTTTTAGACACATGCTAAATAGGCGAATTATCACGATGTAAAACATGTTACCTTTCAAATGCAGACTGATGCATTCACTTTGGCATTTTGTGTTAATAGCATTTCTATTTGGTTGTCCAAATACAAACCGGCGTGGACACGTGTGACCCTTAAATCTGTAACCGGTGACCTGGTCAACTGCCACCAGATTTCATGTAACATCAGAAATTGATGCTATCTGCAGCCTATACTTATTTAATATTGTCCACCATAGGCTTCTTATTTCAAAATCCACTGAACTAGCAATCTCATGATTCTGTCCATTCCCCGAACCCTAAATTGAGCCTCTGTTAAAGGAGATATGAAAATTGAGCCATTTGAGAGAAAAGCCCAAATCCTGTTGCGTGTTCAGCGCTAATCCTCCCTTTGGACTGTAAATGCACCACAGAGCTTAGACAAACACCACCCAGGCTGAACCGTGATGTACAATCTCCTGGAGACAATGGAATTGGTGAGTGTGTTTTCTCATCTCATGTCTCTGCCAAGTTCACGTGCCCACACACACAGACACACACACACACACACACATTTTGGTGCCAACTGCATCCCTTCCCCCGCCCCCAGCCCTCACAATCCACCCACCCACCACTGCAAACGGTTATTACATGATAGAGATTTATGCCAGAAGGTATTGGTAAGAACATATAGAAAACAAAAGAACCGTATAGGAAGCATCTTGCTCTCAGTGAGGTGGTAAGTAATGGTCACCAAGATGGTGTGTTTGCTCTTATCGGATATAAAATAGATTCATTGTATATATTGAAAGTTAATTGAAAGATAATGTGAAAGTTAATGGATCCTGTATTACAATACTGGGAACCCTTTAGCAGCTTGCAACAGTAAATCTGACCAGCACTGCAACTGAGACTATCCTGTTGCACACATGCTGGCGGCTAATCTTATTACTTAAAAAGAGCAGTCTCCACTGTTGGCATGTTGTCTAAGGTTACCTCCTCCCTCCTCTTCTTCTTCCTCCTCCTCTTTCTCCTCCCAGAGCGCACACACAGAATGTGTTACTGTTGAATATATCCATTTCACTTTCAGTACATTTGTACGTGTCGATAGAGATCTTTGCTCGACTCTAATGAAGGCTGCCATTGATTTTATATTCCGGGCATGCTGTGTTTTCCAAGATGTCAAATCAGGATGTTCCAGCATTAAAATGGATATTGTTGCACTAATCAGAGCAACAACAATTTTGTGTTAACAATTGCTAGCTGACTGGAATTTGTATACTCTGTTACTTTACTGGATTTCTTTACCTTGTCTTTGTGGCTACATACTTTGCTACATATGAATTTTAAAGTTGGAATTTAAGTTCCAAGAGAAGCTTATTTTTTTTTGTCTTCCCTCAAATTTAAATCAACTTTGCAAGGTGTTATGTATGTGCACATCTCCATTCTTTCAGCAAGGCAGCAGGAACTTATTCCTCACTTCCTCTCATTGTTTTGTTGTATGTCATTCAGAGGCTGTGTTTGCTTACTGTCAGGTACAATAAGATTTCTGCAGGAGAATTGTCTAGTCATATCATCAGGTTTAACCTCTGCCCAATCGAATAAGTTTCAGCACCAGGAAGGACACACTATTGAATTGACAGCTCCGCAGCACTTCGAGCCAAACTTCCTACTTTTATACAGCGTTATATGCATTTGATTCCACCAAATTTCATTACTTTAATATCACTCACATATTTTCCACTCAGTGTTTTCACACAACATCAGCATCATTTTTCATTATCCACCACTACTTGGAGGTCCTTTGCTGCACTCATAAATACCGCGGAGTACTCAATTGCTGTCAATCTGTCCACTGCCTTATAAATATACTGCCACCACAGCACAGGGTCACAGGATTCAGGGAGACTGCTCTGACTCTCAGGTGGATTCCTGTGTGAATGAGGAGGAGGAGTGGAGCTGCTGCGGCTCATGATACATTGACACAGGATTCTCTTGCTCCAGGGTGATCTGTGCAGTGGTCTCACAGATGCCACCCACCAGCCTTAAACATGTAACTGAGATGAATTATTAAGACTTAAGCAAAAGTAGGGGGAGATACAAGCTCTGTGCAGTCACAACATGTCTGGCTAGTGAGATAGTCTGGTTTGACAGAGGAGCAAAAACAGAGGTGGCTCTTTAACCGTGGCATTTAAAACTGTACATAAACTACATATAAATGGGTTGTTTCTCACTCATTTTATGACCTCTTCCCCTTTAAGGTAACCTTCTTCTGATTGGCTGCTCAGAAGCAGCAGGTTTGAACAGCTGCTGACTGACCCTGACAGACACAGGCCGAGCGTCTGTGATGTTGCATCGCCGACAAAGTTTTGTTCTGTCCTCTAAACCCGTGTGTTTGTGTCACAGGAAATAACTGGTAAAATTGCTGACTGTATAATGCAATGTAATAAACATATATTTAACAATACCAGTTTGATAATTGTTGGTCCTGATATGGAATTTTATCTTCATGCAGCCAAAGCTGGATGTAGTAGAATACAAACTTCAGACTCATGAGCTAAACAGAGAGTGTAAGTCACAACAACAATGCATCTCCTAAGCATGTCGATTATGGCTTCAGATGAACTTATATGCAAACATATGTTTTTTTTGTTTTAACCAGCATTTCTAGTGACTAACAAGAACAGAACTCATGATAGTAAGAAAACTTGTGTTGCAGGTGTTTTCATAGCTCAAGTCTTTAGTAGGGACTCGTCTAAGAAAATCTAAAAAAGGGCATGAAAGCTGTTACCATCAGTGCAGCAGTGAAAATATTAATTGGTGACTGATTGAGACTGATAGAAAGTTAGTCATCATAAACTAAAAGACTTGAGTCGAGATCCCCGACAACTAAAGGAAGGAAGGAAGGAAGTGTCTAAGTGTTAAACACAGTTTAGATTTATTCACTACCATTACTTCAGTATGGATGCAGGATAGTTTTATGGAGAAAAGCAGCTGTATCTACAGCAGCAGAGTGGGTCTCAAGTTGTGTTTAGCAGCCAATGAATATATCGGAAAAAACTGGATAATGTGGCCAAAAACTGCTTTCCATTCACTGAGATGAAAGTTGCTCACTGGATGCTGAAAAGTGTTCCTCACACTTCTGCATTTTGGGGTGCATAGATCATTAATCACACTCCAGCTGGCTTATAGCTGGATGACCTCCTGCTGGCTCTCCATGCCCATGAATGGAATAAAATAATTTAATCAGGCAGACTCTGGCTTAAACCACAGTGAGTCACATGATGAGCAAGGAAGTTCCAATGCACCCAACAGCCACTACACTAAAATCACTCCATCCAATTCTAGCTCTGCTCTTAAGGGACATGGTTAGCTTTTAGGTAGCAAGTAACTCTCCTAGTGTGAAAGACAGCACCCCACATTGGAAATGTGAATCCGTCTCTCTGGTGCCCCAAACGGAAGTTGCCTTGTCATGTCAATCCAGGTCCAGATATCATTGGCTTAGGTACAAATTATAGATGCTGATCAATATTTTATAAGTTTTTAAAGATTTTCTGCTCCTGGTATGCCTCGCAGTGGTTTGAGCTACCATCTAACATTCCCTAAACACCTGTACTTTGCAAACATAAAACAAAGAATGTGCGGTACATTGTTCTTTGCAACCACACAAAAGAATGAAACATATTTACGAATGCAAGCAGACTGCATTTTGTTAGCTCCATTACCTCGCTGTTGAATCTTGTGCTTCAGTGCAGCTGCCATATTGTTATGGGGCGGCCTTGTCTCGCAATGCATGTTTATCGAAGCAGGAGGTCTGCTCACATCATAACTCGCCGAATTTTCAAGCAATTTTCAAATGGATTTAATGGGTTTTTTGTTTTTCCATTTGAAAACAATAAAAATACAAACTATATATACATTATAAATACAAAATAAGGATTATGAAGACATTAATAAACATTTACGAATATCCGACAAATATGAGACAACCAAGTTACAGTATTTCATAAACTATTTATCAGTGTTTACTGTTTTACACATTTTAAAGAGGTGAAATTGTTCAAAACAAAAAGTATTCATTGTATACAAGTCCTCAAATTTCAATTTGTTATGTACAAACATAAAAACATGATAGAAATTGAAGAAAAGGTGTTTGGTCTTTATCAGCTGATGTGTAAAATTCAGTGCCTTGGTAGTTAAAAAATAAATAAATAAATTGCCAGAATATGTTTGTGGTTGGTTATGATGAGAATATTTGATGACCCCAAGAGAATGGACCTTTTACTCACTCAGTTTCTGTCCCTTTGAGTATTTTTTCTGAGCACACTTTCACCTGGAAGGCAAATACGATCAAACAGCATTACTAGTACATGCCATGATGATGAAAACCTTGCAGTGTAAACACCTAAAACCAGTGTACAGTACGGTGTGAAAGTCTTGCGCCATCCCTCATTTCTTTATATTTTGCTTCCAAGAAGTCAAACTTTCTAGTAATTTTTTTTAACTGGTCTTGAGCAACAGTTCTCCAGGTTTTATGAAAGTCTTTCAAAGTTTTGTCTTTGGGCATTGCTGCTTTTTAGTCCAATCTTTGAACCCGACCATTTTCAAACCTATGAATCATTCAAGCATAAAAAAGGCACCTAACTCAAGGGATAAACCAGTGCTGTGTCTACACATAACAGACAATTTAGCAAACAACCAAATTTAAATTGTATATATTAGGCATTTTGGTCCTAGCAGTCTTTTGTTCCCATTTCTTTAGTCTAGTCTATGAAAAATACCAAAGATATAACAGTTTGACAGGCATAAAATAGTATTTTTGCACCAAGAAGGTGTTTCCCAAAGAGCTATTAGCTGCAAACCTGGCATAGCTCAGCATGGTGTGTGTCCAGGAAACTTGACAAGCAGAGGACAAAAGAAGAAGTGACATGTCTGTCTGCAGCAGATGAACAGTATCTGAAAATTGTGTCCTTAAGACACTGGAAAAAAGACCTGACAGAGGACCTGAGAGATGCCTCTGGGCCTTCAGCTGATTCATCTACTGTTCACCAAAGCCTCATTAGAAATTGTCTTAGTAGAAAGGTGCCTGTCAAGAAGCCATTATTAAACAGGGAGAAAAGACTGAGCTATGCCAAACACATACACAAGAACCAGACTGAAAATCAGTGGCAACAGTCAGCATCTCTATAAAACAGTGTGCATCTAGTCAAAATTGATGGAATTATGAACAAAGAAAATTTGCATTCAGATTTTCATCCACTAGCTAAACCATCTGGAACGCGTCTAATTGGCAGTGGCTTCCAAAACACACTGCCAATGCAGTAAAAGCATACCTGGATATAAAAACACACAATGGAACACTGTCAGTCATGGATTGGCCTCCCCAGAGCCCGGACCTGGACCTCAACATTACTGAAGCAGTGTGGGATCATCTTGACAGAGAACTTCCAAAGAAGAGCTTTGAATGTCCTCCAAGGAGCTCTAGAACTATTCCTGAAGACTACTTAAAGAAATTACAATAGTAATTACACATACACATAGTTTGTGCTGTGTTGAAGAATAATGGTGGTCACACCAAATATTGATTGTACAAACTCAATGTTTGTGTCATACACTGTATTTCCATTTATATTTGCATGTTTCAATAAATCGCTGCACCTATTTCCTATTTTCCCAGCAAAATGCAAAGAAATGAGAGGTGACTCAAGACATTTGCACAGTACTGTACGTACCTGAAACCTTTCCAAGACACTGTAAAAACCCCATGCAATTTTTGTCCTCTAAGTGTGGCAGCCAAACAGATTTTATCTGCATAGTAAGTGCTGGCAAAATCAGCAGTACTATCACCACCTTACTTTTCTTAACGCAACAGGAAATCTGAATATCTCAGCATGAAAACTTTGCAAGAACTTGTATAATATTCCTGCTGGATAAGAAACTTACCTTTCTCTTTGAACCATTAGTTGATAAACCCCCACAGAGAGCATGCACAACATTGTGTGAAACATGCTTTCTGGTGTGTGCATTATTTTTGTGTAACTATTTAAAAAAGTACAATATAACGTGGGTGATTTTGGTTGAAAAAGTAAACAGTTCATCGGCAGGTCAGTATTGGGAACTAAGCTGTGGTTGGGTTCTTAGACTTGCAGATCAATTGCTTTTTCTTTACTGAGGAGTTTCAGAGGTCAAGTTAAATAGACACAAAAGACTGTTCCAAACTATATGGTAGTGCTATCTGAGTGACTTGTTACCATTCAGTTTCTTTCTGTATATTATGTTAAAATGCAGGGTCAAAAGTCAAAGTTTGAGCATGCAGCTTCTAAACTAAATCTACTATGCAGCTATACATTTCCCAGAAAATGCCTGCAGGACTTTGGCAAACAGAACCAAAACAAACTTTTTCAGAAAAGTAAATCAGCATTTATATTTCCACGGCTTTCCCCCTTTGGCAAACACTGCCATTGCCACAAAGGACTCCTGAACTTCACTGAGCTCTCAATACAGACAAGGCCTGTCTATCAGAATGACTCAGTCAGCACTATTCCTGCAGTGCAAAGAGACTTTGTCCTTAGGCACCAGCCCCCACCGCACCTCACCCCAAGTATTCCCTAATAGCACTCCACTTGATGTGTGAGAAGCACAGCTTGTGGTAGACCACAAAGCATTGAATCATTGTTTGCTGATAAAACACTCAACACAGTGAATGCGTACAGGGAGTCCATCTCCAGAGTGCCAGCAATGACTGCAGATGAGACAGCGTGGCCTGTGCTGGTCGATTTCATTACAGGCAGATATAATGGCATTGTGTTTACCAGAGAGAATGGCAACTTCACTGGATAGTATTCCCAAGGTTTCATTTCAGATTTCTTAAGCCAGCACAGGCAGAGGTTATCAACAAATAGGATTTTGGCGGGGGTGAGAGGTGGGAGATTTTGGTTTTAACTATAAAAGGATAATCGCACGACTTCTGCAACAGTTGCTGGTGAAGGCCTCGGGTTTAGTAATTGGACTGGCTTCCCAAATAAGGTGCAGAAATACAGTATGAGGAGTAACTGTTTGATGTG